>WUQG02452419.1:0-12845 GCA_011317285.2 Androctonus mauritanicus | reverse complement strand
AATAATAACCAAATAAAATAATATACACTATATTAACCTATATTTCTAAGATCAGTCCCTTTTTTTTTTGTCTATCTACTTCATATGATGTATTATTCGACTATCTCTGCACTTCTTTTTGCATTAGATATCTCCATGCGTCTGGAATTTCCCTTGATGTCTTCTCATTCAATACTGCATTCTTGGCTCGTGCTTTCATTATTTCTAATCCCTCTGTTAGGTACACTTGTGACTCCTTAATTATGGGTTTTATAATCTTTGCTCCTTCCCAGTCTATTTCGACTTGCTGAGCATAGGCTGCCTCTGCGAGGGCAGTGGTGGTGACCCCCATTGTTACGTCACATCTATGTTCCTTTAGTCTCTGGCGGAGTGTTCTCTTAGCAACCCCTATGTATGACGTATCTTGGTTGGTTTCTTTCAGGTTAACTCGGATATTATAAACGCCTGATTTCTACATGTGGGTCCTCTTCTCTTTATCGTTCCTAATACTATTAAATACGATAGGGGCCCTCCGTATCGCTGGTTTCTTCCCTACTTTGTTCAAAATCATCTTCATTGCATTCCGGTTAGCCACTTGTATAGGCATGGGTGCATATTTCTTCTCGGTTTCCTCATTCTTATCCTTATCATTTCTCTGGTTATGTAGATATCTCTCGATCTTCCTCTGTATTTGCTTCATAAATCCATATTTGTACCCGTGTTTTCTTCGTACTTGGTAAATGTGCCCTAATTCTTTCCTCAGGTCTTGTTGGTCCGTCATATACAAATATGCTCGTCTAAAGTACGTCTGTAGTGCAGCTTTTTTATATTTTATCGGGTCTGGGGACCAGTTGGGGATTATAATCTCCCGATACTGTGGATTCCTATATACTGTTGTCACAAGCCTTCCTGTTTTATGGTGATCTTAATATCTAGAAAATCTATTTCCTGGCTGGGTCTCTGTGCTATCTTCAATTTCAGGCCGTATACGGGCAATATGAATTTCTCTTCTAGCGGTTTAATTTCTTCCTTATTCTCCCAAGCCACTATGATGTCATCCACATAGCGTTTATACATAGCTTATACATGGCTGGGGAGAATAAGGAAGAAATTAAACCGCTAGAAGAGAAATTCACATTGCCCGCATACGGCCTGAAATTGAAGATAGTGCAGAGACCCAGCCAGGAAATAGATTTTCTAGATATTAAGATCACCATAAAAACAGGAAGGCTTGTGACAACAGTATATAGGAAGCCACAGTATCGGGAGATTATAATCCCCAACTGGTCCCCAGACCCGATAAGGTATAAAAAAGTTGCACTACAGACGTACTTTAGACGAGCATATTTGTATATGATGGTCCAACAAGACCTGAAGAAAGAATTAGGGCACATTTACCAAGTAGGAAGAAAACACTGGTACAAATATGGATTTATGAAGCAAATACAGAGGAATGTCGAGAGATATCTACATAACCAGAGAAATGAAAGGATAAGAATGAGGAAACCGAGAAGAATATGCACCCATGTCTATACAAGTGGCTAACCGGAATACAATGAAGATGGTTTTGAACAAAGTAGGGAAGAAACCAGCGATATGGAGGGCCCCTACCGTATTTAATAATATTAGGAATGATAAAGAGAAGAGGACCCACATGCAGAAATCAGGCGTTTATAGTATCCCAGTTAACCTGAAAGAAACCAACCAAGATACGTCATACATAGGGGTCGCTAAGAGAACACTCCACCAGAGGCTAAAGGAACATAGACGTGACGTAACAATGGGGGTCATCACCACTGCCCTCGCAGAGGCAGCCTATGCTCAGCAAGTCGAAATAGACCGGGAAGGAGCAAAGATTATAAAACCCATAATTAAGGAGTCACAAGTGTACCTAACCGAGGGGTTAGAGATAATGAAAGCATGAGTCAAGAATGCAGTATTGAATGAGAAGATGTCAAGGGAAATTCCAGACGCATGGAGATACCTAATGCAAAAAGAAGTGCGGAGATAGACGAATAACACATCACATGAAGTAGATAGACAAAAAATTGACTGATTTTAGAAATATAGGTTAATATAGTGTATATTATTTTAGTTTGTTTAGTTATTATTTTATTTATTATTTATTTATTATTATTTTTATCTCATTAAGCTTATGTCTTTTACACTACCATATATATATATATATTTTTACCTATATGTACCGCTTAATGGCTTAGAAAATGGTTACTATAGAGACATAGCTAAATTTGAATAATGTTCAAATGTTTATTTGTGTTCTTTCCTGTTATTATTCTATGAAAAGCCCTGAGGATGGCAACGTAATTTGCTGAAAACGTTAGGCATTAAAGAATTTTATTGGATGAATGCTCCAGTTGCACCTGAGGCTAGCATCATCCCCTAGATCATTCCAGTGTTCTCCAGGAGGCAGTATTACCCACTTTGGGAAACATGGCATTAATCCATTGCATATAAATTCGTATGTATGTGAATTGCATTGATCAATCACAGAATCATCATAAGTATAAGTGATTGTTAAGTGGAGAACCTGTAATTTGAACAAAAAGGATTTAACATTGGTATTCATGTAATTGTCAGTAATTTGATTTGTAATATTTTTAAAGTTTTAATATTAAATTTTTTTCTTTTGTGATTTGCTATTTTATATGTAACTGTGTATTCTTATCCTAATAAGAGATTATTACAGAGTTATATAGTAGTTATTAATTATATATGGAGATGTGTATATTTGCTTTTATACACATCTCCATATATAACCAAGAATATTAAACTCTTTGCTTTTAATTATATAATTTTAAAACAAGCACTACAGTAAAGTACAAAATTTTATATGGTAAAACGTTTTCGGATATTATACATCCCTCATCAGTACCATACATATCTAACGTGAACTATTAACATAGATTCTATGTTAATAGTTCACATTAGATATGTATGGTACTGATGAGGGACATATAATGTCCGAAAACGTTTTATCATGTAAAATTTTGTACTTTGCTGTAGTGCTTGTTTTAAAACTCCATATATAACTTTTGTATTTATTTAATTTGAGTATTCACATATTATTAGTCTCTTTTTTACATATTTCTTTATTCAGTTTAAATATTTTTAGCTATTAAAACTAATAGATTGTACATAACAAAAAAATTCTCAAATGTTTATATAGATTCTTTATTATATTTATATATATAATAAAGAATCTATATAAACATTTGAGAATTTTTTCAGCAATGCATTTAATTCATTGATTTCTTAAAGCAATGAAAAAAATGCATTGCTGAAAGAATTTTTGAATTGAAATAAATAATTTTATTTAAGCATTTTTCTCTTATTTAATATTGAAAAAAAATTATTTAGCAATGATTCAGAAATTTAAATATAAATACATTTAAATTTTCACAGAAATATATTAATTAAATAGTTTTGAGATTTACCTGAATAATACAGATGTCTTCACTTACACATGGATGAATAGACTGTTTAACTAAAAATAAAAAATTTAAAATCAGATTTTATAATTATGAAAGGACGATAGAAAAAGAATAATGATGAAACATCTAAAATTTAAATGAATTTCGAAAAATTTTTCCACTAATATTTATTTATTGGTTGAAGTGACAAACATTATCTAGATATTTCTAGCATCTAATTTTCTCCTTACATATAAATAAATGTGAAATCCACTTTATATTTTTAAAACTCTCAATACTTTAGAGGAAATAACTGAAGTTTAAAAACAAAAATATTTTTGGAATTAACATTAAAAAATTTTTAAAATATGCCATATGACATTATTATTTAAAACAAAAAATTAAATTCCTATGAAGCCCATGGTAAACAACTATAATGAACTTTAAATTGGACAAAACATTTTTGAAATCAGTTTGAAGAAATTTTCAAAATAATATATTATTCAATATTTATAATTCCTATTCAATAATATACTAAAAAATCATCCTGTATTGTTGTAACCTAAGACAGCATAATTTTTCTTTGTATCTGTACTGATTCCACAGAACAGATACAAAGAATTTCCAATTGTTTACATTATTAATGATTCCAATTAAATAATGTGCCCATTCTAATTGTTTATAGCATGAGGCATCATTACTAAATTTAGACTAAAGATTGATTTAATAGCTAGAGAACAGAGCCTGAAAATAGTTTGTATGAAAAGATTTAGATTAATAAATAATATTTTATTTATTTAATTATGTTAAATCATACTTTAAAAAATTGCTTTTAATTAATGTTAGAAAATATTCATTATTCATAATCAATGGGAAAATGTGAATATTTGAATCAAAACTTAATTTATAACTATAATATTAATTACAACAACATTTAATCATTAAATAATTAAGAAAATTAATGGTATATAAAAAAAATCATCTCATCAGATTTTAATTTGTTCACAAAAATAACATCATTATCAAAAAGAGGCATGCTAGTGCAATTTAAAAATCATCATCATCAAGAGATCAGTAACTCTAAGCCACAGCTCTAAACCAAGCACAACAATCACTCTCTTTTATTAAAATTTAACTCTCTATAACTTTCTTGAGTTAATTATTATTAATCTGGCAAATTATGGTAAGAAAATTCCACAAATTTTTCCTTCCATAATTTTCTTTTTTAATTCACGGAAAAATTATATGAGTTAAATAAAACAATTTTTTTTTAATTTCTTTGGCATTTCCAATGGATGAAATATCTTAATCTTTTCACTGTATACAAGTGATTTCATTGTAATATTTAATATTTACAGCAAAATTAATAATATTCTGTCATGCATTTTTTATATTCTCTATTGAAATGAGAAGAATTACTTCTTTTTTAAACAGAAATGAACCTTTATATAAGAAATTAAATTTCTTCTGAAACAAACACTGTTCATAGATTAGGCAGTTATTCTATTTGCTGCTAAGAGTTTTTATTTGTTAGAATCAAATCTTGATTGACATTTCTCTGATATATATAAAAAAAAAATTTTTTTTCTTTAATATTCATGTTTCTTTATATAGGTTCCCCCACTTCAAGAATATTTATTTTACATTTTGTTCATTTACACCATTACACTTTTATGAAAGACTTATATTAGTACCTGTTTTTGCTAATCAAAAGAAATCAGAAAAGGATTTTTGTTTTTATGAAAAAAGGTGAAATGCAAAAACAGCATTCAGTGTTTGTTTTGCAGTGAGCCATTATAGTGGCAATGTACACTCTGAGCAACAAGAGTGGTGCCATCAAGCTCCTTCTTCAGGAACTACACTCAGCATTAAGCTGCCATAGCATTGAATTGTGTCTGTAAACATTTGTGCTTTATTCTGATTTATTTTGTGCATCGATTTGCAAGATCCAAATTGCGATGGATTTAAATTTTTCAATCACAATTTAAATCCATTGTAACTTGGAGCACAATTTCCCATAGGCATAATATTATAAGAGAAGACAGATTTCATAGCTACTAAAAGCTAGAATATGCAGAATTTTTTTAAATAAATACAGTACTATAATATTGAATAAACTGCTTATTCTTTACAACAAGCAAAACATAGCTTGCCCATATCAACAATTTTATACAAGAAAAAATAAAATACTATCTATAGACTATGAAAAATTGGAATGTATAATATTGTTACATTTAAAAGAATTAAAGTTCAGTCTATCATATGATCTAAATATAATACAAAGAAACTCTTTAATGGCAGGAAAGTTTGTTTATTGAAAAATAATGTTTATCATATTTGGAATAACAATTTCAGTTTTAACATATTATATTCACTTCCAAACAGCATAAATTTATAATATCAATATTTATAGAATAACTGATGTTCTATAAATGTTCAATATTGTAAATTTACGCTATCTGGAATTATATACAAAATTTAGTAGCAAAAAATAAAACAAAAAATTAATTTTTAACATATTGAAAAAAATATTTTTAACACCATTTTGCAATCATTGGCTGATTATTAAATGGTGGTGCCATTCCCAATCACAAACATTCATATCCATGACAGTGTTTTTCCTTTGTTGTTTTATATCTCTTTCCAGCTAAAAGTAAATGAACAGTGGAACACTCCTATGCCAATTATGAGTTGCAACATCTATGGTGAAATCAACTATCAGATGTAGGATGGGGTTCAAATGGTAGAGTCAGCAGTACTATATATATGGGAATCAATGGGTCCTTTAAGAAAATTTTCTGATATATAAGACTCTGAATCAATCTTGAATTAAGCAGAAAGACAATGTTTTTATGTGATCAATCCAGCTAACAATGAAAAATCATTAAAATTATATGAGTGTAGTGAATATAAAATTTTAGTTTGTTTTATTTAAATTGAATACTAAAATTTGGTTTTCTTAGAACTTTTAATTAATAGTATTTTATTATAAAAAAAAATGATGGTTTAATTATTGAAGATATTTTCTATATTTTTGCTTCATTTATCCATCTTCATTAGTAAAAATTGGGCTAAAAGTATCTGAAATCAATGATAAAAATGATTTTGAACTATTAAATATAAACAAAATCTTTTGTTTTTCACATAAAACATTAAATAAATTTTATTAGTTATTTAGTAAAATTTTTTGCCAAAACAGCTAATAAAATTTATTTAGTGTTTTAAATAAGTTATATCAGGTCATCTCATAAATAATGTCTTTTTTTACATGCATGAAGAAAACACAAAATTTACCTGGAACAAATCTTTTAATCATCATAATAAGTTTACTGCTCTGAACGGTATCGTATAGTATAATGGGAAATAAACAGCACTTTCAAGCAGTCCTAGGTTTTAAATAATAAACCTTAACAACTTTATTGCAAAGAAGCACTTTTGGCTGGTTAGCCATCATCAGCTTAGGAAACTGCTCTATATACTAACTTAGAAAATGCGTCAGGGGCAACGGAGAATTCTAGTATATACTGAGAACTAGCATATATCTTCTGCCATAAATCGTATTTTAGATTCGACAACAAATTCTACAGGCAAACGAAAGGGGTCCCGATCGGAAGCCCCCTTGCAGGGGCACTAGCAGAACTCGTAATCCGAAGCATCGAACAAACAAGTCTAAGATCAACCATAAATGAGACCAAACTGTACCTCAGATACGTTGATGATATTTTCGTTATCTGGGAAGAAGAAGGCAAAGAAGAAACCCTAACGAAAGAGTTCACAAAACCAAATTATGGCTTAAAATTAAACCTGGAACAAAGAAGCAGTTTTGAAGTGCACTTTCTTGACATCTACACGAGAGTTACTGGAAGCTCCTTTGAAACAGATGTATATAGAAAACCCAGCTCCATACTGATAATAATTCCAGAATGGTCACCAGACAGATGGCACCACAAGAAAGCTGCCCTAAGATCACTTATAGAAAGAGCGCTTACCCATTGCAGTGAAACTGTATTATTTAAAAATGAAATAAATAAAATAAAAAAGATAGCTACAGACCATGGATACAGAGAAACCTTAATAAATAAACTTGTGAGGGAGGAGAAAGCCAAGTTAAAAGACAGAGAGGAACATAACCAGCGAGAACAGGACCCCGAACACCAAGACCAATCTGGAGCAAGAGAACAAGACTACATGATAATATCTGAGGCTATAGGAGAATTTAAAACAGTTAAGAACATAATCAAAAAGAAAAACAAAAAACTTGCATACAAGAGACCTAGCATGATATTTAATCTACTAAAGAATGTGAAAGATAAGTACAATAAAGAAGAAAGAACGGGAGTGTATCAAATCCCCCTAAAGAACCTAGACACGGAGACAGATGAAATATACATAGGTGCAACTTCAAGAAATTTAAAAACTAGACTAGCAGAGCACAAAAAAGACATAAAGAACACGAATTTAATGACAGCCCTGGCCAGGAAGGCATATGAGAACAACATCAACATCGAATGGCAGGAAAGTAAAGTAATTAAAAACGTCACGAGGATGGAGGAGCTCCAAATTGCTGAAAACATACAAATATATAGAAACAGACAACATGCACAGGTTATCAACGATAGATAGACAGAAGCCATCCAAAAACTATGGAAGTACCTGCTGAAGAAGTAACCCTACTGCCGAGCCAAAGTGAAAAGACATTAACATTACCATATTAATTCACTATAAGAAGAAATATGCACCCAGTTTATTTATTCCTTTATATAACTTATTTAATCATTATTTTTATATGTTTGTATATTTAATTCATGTAACTGCTATAATTTGTTAGAACTTATAATTTCTTTAGTTTTCTGTAATCTTTATATATATTTTAAGCTATTTATGTTTAAATTTCAAATGTATAGAATGCCGCCTTGTTCAGTCAACGTTTTTCTCAATTAGAAAAAAGAACTTTTTTTATTCTAAAGTTTCTGTATAAGCTGATGATGGCTAACCAGTTGAAAGCGCTTCTTTGCAATAAAGTTGTTAAGGTTTATTTAAAACCTAGGACTGCTTGAAAATGCTGTTTATTTTCCATTATACTACTTCTTATATTTCTTAGCCTCTAAGGGTTGTTTTTGTTGATTATTGTTGTTCATTTTTATCTTTTGCTTGATTCCAAAATCATAATTGTTTCAATTTTCTTAGCATATGCTGGATTCATGCATGATTTTAACACTTTAGCATCCTGCCAATTAACTGTGACATCATCCTCATATGTCCTTCTGGTTAATGATGTAAAAGCTCATCGTTTACTATAAATCTTGGTGTTCCACTAATTTATCTTTGACATTTCTTCCTGTTACCTTTACATATTCCTCTGTAGATAAATCATTATTGTAAAGAGATATCATATATATGACAATTTGATGTGCATTATCATATTTTTACTATTGCATAATATATTGTGGTAAGGCATAGTATATTATACAATAATAAAATATGATATAGATGAGCTAAGAAATCTCAGAAAATTATTTATAAATCAATCTCGCACAGAAGAAGCTTGGAATTTCCTCCAACAGCGTAAAATAAACAAAGTCTTACTTTTTTAAACGCAGCCCAAGTAACGTTAAAACATTCTAGAATTTTCATAAATAATTTTGTTTCATTTTTATAGATATTTTCCTATAGTTTATGTTTAGCTGATGATGGTATTGAGTATCGAAAATGTTTCTAAATAATAAAACTGTTCTCTTGAATTTTACTGCAGAAAGTGCTGTTTTATAGATATTTATTTATTTCATAGGTTCAATCTTATAATTCTCCATTTTCTTTGGAAAATAAACTAAAAATATATTTTTAAATAATAATATCTGAAAACTATATGGAAATAAGCACTATTAAAAGGCAAATATATTAAATACTTACTATCAACACATATGCAATAACATTTTCAACTTTCTGCAGTTCACTTCAATTACTATGAATCCTTAATCACTGAAGATAAATTCTTTCAATTTTTGTATTCAGTGTACAAGTAAACAATTATTAATTGTTTTTTTAGTTAGAATCTGAACTATAAAAAATAGTTATGGAAAGATATACGATATATAGCATAGTAAAATTTCTATATAAAATAGCTAGATTTGTTTCTTTATCTATCTTCTATAACTTAATCTTCTATTTTAAAATGGTGATAGAACAGAAGATGTAACTGAAGAGTACTATAAAAAACCAAAAACATTACTGTATATGCAATGATAGTGCTTATTTCTTTATGGTTTTATTATTATTTGAAGATTAAAATGTAGAAGATAATGATTATCATCAGTTAGACAGTTTTCTTAAAACATTGTTTTGGATTATGACACTCTTATTAAATCAAATGATCTTCATTATCTATAATGGTTTGTCTGACATTTTAACTAGATAAACATTTTAATCATTTCAAAATAAAAATAATCTAAAAATTTATTATTAGTTCTTTAAATTACTTTATCTCTTCCTTTTTCTTTTAACTTCTGCAAGGCTCTTTCTAATCCTTCATTTAATAAATCTGCCAAACGAACAGTCTCTCCTGATCTAGTCTTGAATTTTTTTCTTGAAAAGAAATAAATTTAAAAATATTATAATTTTTATTAATCAAATATAAAATTTTTTAAATTTATATAAGATATTAATTTGAATGTCAAGAATTTTTTGCCTATTTGACAATTCCCAGTAAGAGATAATTCAGGAATACTCCATTATTATATACTAACTGGAATTGGAAAATTATGCATTCAGAAAATATTAAATGAGTATAAGAATTACATTATAAAGGATTAAATAATTTCAGACAAAATATTGAAGTTATCTAAGTCTAATTTATAGTATGTCAATTATCTCCCAATTGCTCATAAATCATTACATTATTTTATTTCTATTTTATTTTCATTTTAATTATTATTTAGCTTTTAATATTAATTCAAATCTTAATATTGTAAATATATTTTGATAGTGAAAGCAGTCTTCTTCATTTTCATGATGTAATGTTAACTTTGACCAAAGGTTATTTCTGCTAAACTGATGTGTAAAATACTTAACTGTATTGTTCTGAAGATGCTACTTTTCATAATTAAAATATTTATTGCATTTTTATTTATTTTTCATTACTAATGTTCTATTGTGAATTAAAGATTATTGGAATTTCTAATAATGACATCATTCTTTACATATACTGATGTTTAAAGAAAATGCTTCACTTAATAATTTCAAATTTCAATTTTTTTTATAATGCTGTTACATTAATGACTAGTATCACAACTAGAAATACAAATAAAACATATTTATTAATAGAAAAAACAAAACTAATATTTACTACATCTATAGAGAATTGTTTGTTTCCTATCGAAGCCAAATAAATTGAATTTCTTTTCATCTAAAAAATAACTGATCTCCAATGCTCAAGGGTTCAGTTGACATCTGATACCATTTCAATTGGGCTTTCTTCATTTTTTGGGTAAGGATGCTTCTTAGAATGATGAGCTGGAAGTCCATTTTTAGAAGAGGTATCTTCTGACCATTTCTATAATTGCTATCACTCCTGTATTGCTCTTCCCATTCAGCTTAAGGAAGAGCAGATATGACAACAAATATCTACTTTTAGAGACATTTTCTTTCTTTCCAATTCATTAGTCTTTGATTAGAAAGTAGCATTTAAGCTGTTTTCTAATCAAAAACTAGTGAATAGCAGTGCCATTATAGATCTGTGCAACTTATATTGTTTTCCAACCATCAATTACTAAGCAGCAAAGCATTCCACTGCTTACCATGGGCCAATAACACTCTTAATGAAGTCAACCAGAATGTTCAAGGATGAGTCCAACAGACTAGGTTTGGATCCCTTTAAAAATCCTGAGATAAAGTGAGGTGAGATGTGGGGTCTTGAATTACCCTACTTCCAAGATGATAAGTGATTTCATCATCAAGTGGTGATTTTGATAGAATGAACTGGACCTAAATTTCTCTAAATATATGTATAAATATAAGACCTGGAACTGAACCTGAATACTCCAGGTAATAAATGAAAGTATGTTGCTGTTTATAAATTGAAGTTTTTATAACATTTACATATTAGAAACCATTTTCTTCATTATGCTCTCTCTCTTTAAGAACATTTTGTTGTTGTTTTATAAATTTAACTTTAATTATAAAATTTGTTTTGATGTCATTTTTATAAATGTACAGTGTTTCAATACATTTCAGTGAAAAACAGTTGACAGTTAATGCATTATAATTTATTATTATAAATTAATGGTAATTTATGAGAATAAAGAATTTTTCAAAACCAGAATTTAAATGTATTATTGAATTCATCTTATGATATTTTTACTATACAATGGGCCTGTTCAATGGATTGATGATGATAAAGTTCACTATATTTTCTTAATTTTAACATGGCAGAGATTCGCTGATTTCTTCAAATAATTTTTCTTCTTTTTGATAGAAATAGGAAAAAAAATTTATTTAAATCTTATTGTAAGTGTATAATAAAATGGTTTAAAAGTTCAGATATAAAAAAAATTTATTTAAAATATCAATATCATAAAAAATAAGGGCAGCTCTATGTTTCAACTTCTGGATTAAAAGTTGATATTCTGTATCAGAAGTCTGCTATCATCTTATTTATAGTTTAACTTGCTAAGCATCTAATAGATTTATAATGCATTTTTGCAGAACTGTTGAGTTTCCATGTATTATAGAATATAATTTTACATCACAATTGACATTTATAAAAACAATTTTATTTGTTTAAATAAATTAATTCATCTTTTTCCAAACAATAAACATGTATTTTATAAATAATATGCAAATAAAATTTATATTATTTATTAAATCCAAAATAATGCAGATTTATTAACACAAAATGTTGTTTATGATTTTATGATTTAAATAACAAATATTAAGTATTATCATTTAAAAAAATATACTAATATATTATAGTGTTGGAGATTACTATATGATGTAGACATTTCAATTTCTAATATTTCCATCAAGTTTATGTGATCCCTGATAGTTCTGATCAATAAACAAATACTGATAAATACTATACTTATCTAGGACAATAGATTTGTGCTTCTGATGATTGTTGGAAACATTTTCCATTCTCAAATCTATTTAATATTTCCATCGCAACTCTTATCATCTATATTATATTATAGAGTTGTTTGAAAGTAATTTCATTTTTTTCATGAAAATGAACAACAATTTTTTATAGTATATAAATATTTTATTCAATCATATATTGACCAGTTTGGTCCAACATATTTTGCCATCTTTCTGGTAGTAGCATGATTCCATGCTCATAGAACTTTTGGTTTTTGCTTGCAAAAAACTGAACCAAGTGATTTTTGACATCATTTGAACTAAATGTTTTGCCATTTAAAGAATTTTGTAAAGACCAGAACAAGT
>WUQG02452408.1:0-12845 GCA_011317285.2 Androctonus mauritanicus | reverse complement strand
TTAATTCGCTAGTTTTCTTGCGTAATCACGATTCTGGTATCGATTATGAAATTTTGACTGGTCAGCAAACATTGTCATTTATTTGATATACGGAACACATCTTCTCATTCTAGATGTCTTTATCGGTTGTTTATCCTATAACTAGAGTAATAAATGATCACGTGATTTTATCAAACGACAGATTTGTTGGTAATATTATAAGACAGCTGAGACATTCGATGAAAATGTGATCACCAGATCAAATTATCAACTTCCTAAAACACACCATAATTTACCGGAAGTGCTATTCTATGTTATGACAACAGTAATAATGTTGATTTTTGATAAATTGACTAATCCGGCTGATGCACAGTAAATCTATAATACAGTATTTACCAGATAGTACTATGTAAGTCTGTAGATCTAAGTAACATCCGTAATTTCATCTATCATATCACAAATTTATCCAAGTAAAAAGTTTTCTTTATTCTGCTAATATGAAGCATACATATGTATATACACACACACACACACACACACACACACACACACACACACACACATATAATAAGTAAAATGCTTTCTTATTAACAGATACACGCCATTTTAATAAATATTTGTATTCGATAGATATAAATTTAATATTTAAAATATTCATCGATAAATTTGATATTTATATTAAGTAAGAAATTTTCAGAAAAGTTTTAAAAGATTCTTAAAAAAATGTTTTAAGCCAAAGTAAAAAGTTTATCGGCAACTTGTGTTTTGGTAGAAATGAAATAAAGTCACTTTTAAAGCTACGCACTAGGTGTGTCACGACTTCTAAAAGAGCGTAGGAGAGTAATGGCAGTTTATTTACAAGTAAAAATGTTCAACAAAGAAAAGGAAAGGTAACGGAAAGAACGCCACTGAATCATTCGTTATTCTTCCTGGTAGACTTAAAGGCAGCAAACCATTCAGTTTTGAAGGAAGAACAACCTACTACAGAAATATAGAGATTTTTCAAGTGCAAGCTATCGAGAACAAAATATTCAAGAATCACAAGATCTAACTTTGAATTTTACTTCCAATTAAGGAGTGAAACATTAAAAATAATCGACATCTTGTTATAAAACTAATTTTTATCGGATCGTTAGAAATGTTTAAGAAACTCAATGCTTTCCGATTAGAATGATGTTAACAGTAAATATGCAGTGTTTGTAAAGATAATTTTTTAATTTAGTCATTCTTATTGTACAATATAGATATATATCCTATAATGTTTCTATTAAAACTCCTAACAATAAATTGAAATTTAATATTCAATGAAAATAACATCGCAATAGAGATAAATTTTGGTAGGACAACAAATATAGGCTATTAAATTAAATAAATTAAAAACAAAGAGCAAACGTTATAAAGAGAAAATTAAATATAAATTTATTAATGATACGATAAAATTAATTCTAAATATTGTTTATTCATCTTCATCTATTGTTTAGTTTCCTTATTAGGTGATTTTTCATGTTTTTATTTCTCCTTTGCAGATCTGGAAAATTGTCTTTGAAAAGAGAATTAATTTCCGCAGTCTTAACGAACTACAGCTATCTTTAAAAATATATCTAATTTGGTCGAATGAAGTTTATTTTTGCTTGATGTTGAGAAAACAATAATTTCAAAACAGATTGATTATAATCACAGAATAATATAAACGATTTCAAAATAGAAAAATATCTACCAATCAACATTTGTCGAAATCGATGGATTTGGATAAATGTTGGTTAAATTAAAATTGATTAATGTTGATTGCATTTAAAAGAAAGTAAGAATTTTGGATTTTTAAGCAGTCTAGGTAATTTCTAATTACTCAGTTTGGAGAATGAGATACAAACAAATTATTCAATGATATTCAGATTATTGATTAAATGTTATGAAAACTCGAAATTTTCCCTTTTAAATATGAAATAACTAAAACATACATTAGATTCAGTACGTCTACATTGGATAACAATTATAATATATTGTATAGTAGACAAGTAAAGGCTCCTTGGGCGCCTTTTACATCATAGTCACCATATTCAGTCATAATTCATATTGACTATCTGTGAGCAGTCATTAAATTTATCCATTAAAGTCACAGTAAATCATTAATCTCTAAATTCTCCGTTCTCATTAGTTCAGACTAACCAATTACAGTAAACTTTTATAAGAGCAAATTCGATGATCGGTAGAAATTTGAAATACTGATAATATCTATGGAGTCAGTCTTTCAAATTTTCTGTTTATTTCAGAAATTTTATAAGTCTAAATAATATGAATTGGTTATACTCATCTAACATGTTACAGTAAAAATACTGGCATAACTCGCATGCAAAGATTATTTGTTTCCATTGTTAACTCGGATGAAAGAAAATAAGCCAGACAAAACTAAAAGAAAAAACATTTCGGCATGATAGAAGTTAATGTTTTTGTATATGAAAAATTTTTTGTAAAGTGTCCTTGTTTTCTCGAATTTAAACTCTTTGTAAATTTGCCTTATGTATACTTAAATTTTATCATTCTTTTCCCTCCTTTATTACTTGCCTTGCGTATTTTGCCATGATTATCGAGTTATAATAATGGTTAAAAAAAATTCTAAATAAAACAGAAGAAAACCAAATTTTTTGATTTAAAAAGCCAAATTCTAAGTTGTAAATCAATTGAAATTTTCTATTGGTCTAATAGCTCTTTATCAAATAATAGATAGAGCATTTTAATAAAATCGGATATATTATTTCTGCTAATTCTTAGAATTTTGACAGCTCAGAGTTTCATGTATAGAGCAACTATAACATTTATTACGGATTTCTTTATGGAGAATAATTTTATGTGAGATTTTTTTATTGTTACTTGTATTGTAAATAGGCTATATTTTTTGTAACTTGCAAATAATACTCCCTTTTGGCCCACGCTTTTATGTGGCAAGGAAGATTGCATGCTCCAGTGATCCTTCTGGGCTGTTGGTAGTTCAACTTTACTATAATGGCCAGATGTCAGAAGCCTGACGAAGTGGTACCAGGGATTGTCTGAGATCTTTAAGAGAATAACCTCTCCACCAGATTATACCATCATTTGGCTGACCACTAACATGGTGAAATTTCTATTTATAATTTTCAAAATTCAAGGAAATGAAAACCGAACCGTCGAACATGAATAAAGCACAACGAGAATGGAAATGGAAGAATGGTGTATGAAATGTGAATAGACAAGTGAAAGGGAATGAATAGAAACTTGAGAATGAAATATGTAAATATAGGTTGGATGTGCTCGTTGTGAGTGAAACATATCGAAAGGAATGTGCATTTGAATGTTAAGAAATGATACTGAGATGATATGATTTGGGTAAAAAACAATGAGTGAGCAAAAAGCGTGTGGGTGTGCTAATGAATGAAAAAACAAAAAATTGTATGTTAAAATACAAGTGTGTGAATGACAGAATAATGTGATTAAGGATGAAATTAAGATTGCAGAGAATATCTCTGGTAGCAGTGGATATTTCTGGTAGCAATGGATGAATTTCTCTTTTTCATTCTCACTCGTACCATCTACAGGACCATAGGAGCTTGCTCCTGTAGATAGTATTGTGAGGTCCTAGAAAGCCTCCATAAAATAAATAAAGAAAATTTATTTATCAAAGCAGAAGACGGAGTTCGGACCTTTGTGAGGTGTCATTCTACACCATGTGGGAATTTGATTAGGAGTGACATCTTTGACTGTTACGTGACTACTGGAACGATCTTTCAGTCCGATGTACACTATCCTCGCGATAAAACAATGAACAATGGAGAAAGATGAGGATACGGAGAATCGGCGACATCCGAGTTGTGAAAAGACGGATACTCATCTTTCTCTGAGGGGGGAAGAAAAGAGGACATATTTATATGTGTTGGTCGCCATTTTTGAGGGCGCGGTACTTCGGCAGCATCGATGACGGTATCTTGGATAGCATCTGTGATTGTGTGGTTCGTCTATAGTTTGTTTTTATTGATAACCTGCGAAATCTGCTGTTCTTCTTCTGCTGTTTCAACAAAACAAATAAGAACTAAAGACTGTGCCAAAGGACTAAAGACTTATAAATTAGTGTTGTGCGTCGTAGCAGGAAATAATCCATCCTTGTATATCCAGATATTTAAACAGGTATTTGTCCTCTATTGAGAAAAAAAAATGTATTTATGTTAACTCTCTCTCAATAAAGATCCCAGGTTTATACAAACTGTAGTTGTCTCCGTTTGTGTCGGAACGACTCTCACTTTGCCGTACTTACCTATGCAATAACCACATAACCGCGGTAGGCTTACGCCTGTTCACATCGTCCGTTGGGATCCTTATAAAAACAAAGGTTATCCCAGAGGTTTTTTGTGAACAGTAAATCATCCAGGGGAGAGAAAACAGCTTCAACCGAGGAAGTAATAGTAGCAGTGTAGTTGTAAAACAAAAGATGACTGTTAAAGCAATAAAGTAGTTTCAGTTTCCAGTCCAGCACATTGGAAAGAGTTTTCAGTAATTTAAGATTGAAAAATCTTGAAAATGAAATATCAAATCAAGATATAACTTACAAATTAAGAATCCATGTTAACTAAGCTTTTCAATGATCATACACTTAAAAGTAAGTCAACAGTTAATCCACTAGAAACTAATCGAAAAAACGAAGCACAAGTTCGTGCAACTTTCCCATACCAAGACCTGGCCATCTAATGGAAGTTTGAATAAATTTAAATACTTTTATTTATTCAGTCATACACTATATGTTGTTATTCAATATATTTATTTTGTTATTTTAATTATTTATGTTGTTGTTTTTTTGTTCTCTCAAAAAAATATATCATTTATCAAAATAATTTTCATTTAATTTGTTTTATTAATCTCTACTCCATAGCAAATATTTATATATAATGAAAAATAATTTATTTTTAAGCATATATTTATCAAAATATTCATTTTTAATAGACTATATTGATTAAATAATAAATATAAAAAATTAAAATGTATCAGAAAAAAATTATTTGTTCAAATTTGACAATAAAAAAATTTAACAACAACAGATTGAATTAAAGTATAAACATTAAAAATATATTGAGGAAAGAAAAAAAAACATTCCAACTTGGAAATTACAGTTCAAAAGAAAGTTGCAGAGTAAATGATCTTGATTTGGAATTCAGAAATTTATTGTGCTATCCATTTACCAAGTCAGCAGAATTTAAAATCGTGTTTGGCCTTGCTCACCTGGTTTGCAAAAATGTCTATTATAGGTATGATGTAAATATTTCATGCAAACTAGATGAGCCCTATTGGTTCCCCTGTGGCTGACAAGTTAGTGGAAATCTTAGTTAGAAAAAGTGAAAAAGTCAATTTTTTCCATTAAGGACTCTGTCAAGTTCTATGCTCACTACATCAATGATATTTTTATGATTGTATATAATAAGCAAGTTTCCAGTGACTTTGTCTCCACATCAAGAACAATTTGCATAGTTAACTATAGTTCAAACAATTGGATAAATAGTTAGATGATTTTTGGATATGTATTTCACAAAAAGACTAATTTATTTTTCATTTTTCCATCTTTAGAAAAGCCAGTAGCAGGCTCATCCTTATTCATGAATGTTCTAATGACTTGACTAGATACAAGAACACTAGCATCTCTGCACTCATTTGGTAAGCTTATAAACTTTTTACAGTGGAGGTGGACATGATAAATGAATTTAAAATTCTCAGGGAGGTATTCTTGGTCCGAAAATACTTTGGCAACAAATTCAATAGCCTGGTCCATAAGATCTGCATAAGCATCTTAAAATGTGTAGCACTTTATACACTTCTGCTGACATCACCACATCCCATCAGGACACTTTAGTCAAACATTTCCCTATCCATCCCATGGTATTTCATGTGCTATAAGATTATTAGTGTTGAAGTTAACACTAATCGTGCTCATCATGTCTCTGAAAGAAGGAATGCCACAGTTTTCCAATGGATCCATAACAAAGAAACTAAGCTTAACATAGAGAGTTGATGAGTATACAAGATACTTTTAATCAATTTAATACCCAGCATGATAAGCCACTACATAGGAATAACTAGAAGACATTTAGAAGAACATACACAATAACATCAACATGATATAAAAAACAATAAAGAAAATATGGTTTTCACTAACAGTTCTTACCAAGAAATTTGACTATTAAATAAGATGATGCTAAAATCATTGGCTCACTGCATTCTAATGAGTTGAGGTACAACTTTGGCAAAGTTTGGAAAATTTATCTCCATAGCTAGGATGAAAGTCTAATTAATTCTAGAGATAAGGATTCTGTATCCAGTTCTTGGTAGTTCTTGATAAATCAGTATATCTACAATATTTAAATGCTGCAAATTTAAACATTTGTAATTATTACCACTTTATCTCTGTTTCTTTTGTACAACATTTTATTATCTCATATGTACCATACAACCTATTTATTGTCCCTACTGTTATCTTAACACTTGGAGTTGATATTACAATTTATACTTGTTTATACAGATGTTCCATTCCATTTTCTATTTGCAACTAAGAACAGTCCAGCTCAAAAGCACTCCTGCATTTATAATTTTCTTTTAAGGTTAATAAGCTAATTCAGAATTTGTTTTATATTTATTTATTATTGATTGCTTTTTATAATCAGATGTTTTAATTTTGTATCATAATCAACATTTACTAGATAATTACTAGATAACACTCATAGTATATAACATATTCATAATGTATGTTAAATAAATAAAGTAAATATTACAGAAACATATTCCTGGAGTTTTTATAATTTAGTTACTTTTTGAATGAAGTATGCTAGAATACATTTAATTAAATATAAACAAACAAACAACAATTTTATATATATAAAAATATATTTTATAAACTTACTTGATATTTAATTCTGTGTAAAGCAGAAGGATTCAGAAGTTCATTTGAACAATAGCCCCATAGTTCTTTCCTTACTTTTTCATGAAGCATCTCAGCAAATGCCTAAAACATATACATTAAAAGATTATTATAAATTTGAAATGTTAAAGGAATTTAAATAGGCTTTTAAATATATACTTCAGTTAATCTATCTGCCAAGGCTTTAACCATTATAATCCCATAATCATCTAAATTTTCTTCTAATCTTAAAATAAAATGTAATGTATTTGAAATAAAACTTTTGATATTATATAAATTTTATGTGTGAAAATTATAAATTCTTACTTGCAACATAATTTATTGCATCCAAATCCTGCAGATAAGGCAAACATTCCAATATAATCTCTGATTCTACTATCTTCTGAAGCAATGAAGTCTGACAGGCATAAATATGGTTCATCTGATGCTGCTGAATCCTTCTCCAACTATAAGAATTTATGCTATATCAAAATATTAAAACATGTTTCAAATAACAAACAATATTTTAGTTTCTTACTTGTTGTCTCAATCCATGAAGAATAGCTTTTGGTGAACCTCTTGGGAAATTATCATTTGAATATAAATATATGTCATCATCTTTGCTGCTTGCTGGATAAAATGCTACAATTCCTTTAGCTGTTAACAATTTATCTTCAATTATTTTTTTCAGCATGTTATTAGCATTATGAAACAATTTTTTTGCTTCAATTCCTGGCATATTTAATATAAATAATATTTAAAATATATAATTTTCCAAAACAAATAATAATTTTAAATTAGTATTCTACTATGCAATCTCAAACTTGCCAACTGTTGCATCCTTAAAGATTTTAGGAAAACTTCTATTTGGATATCTGCCACGCATCTGCCATACATCAAAAAATGGTTTCCAATCAATATATGGAATCAAAGAATTTAAATCAATATCATTAAAACTTTTAATGCCAAGGAAAGTTGGTGTATCTGTAAAAGTTCATTAGTAATTTTGAAAAAATTTCCACTTAGTAATTTGGATTATTTTTAAGATATATTTTTTCTTACTTGGCTTTAGTTTACTACTCCAATCAATGTTTAATTTCCTAGCTCTAGCTTTTTCCAATGACAGATAATTTTTATGCTGCAAAATATCAATATATATTTTTATCTATAAATTTCTAATGCTTAAATGGTAATATAGTTCTATATTTCCTGGAAGAATTTATATCTTTTCAATTTAAATTTATTAAAGAAAACCAATAATGATTTGATCATTTCATTTAAAATAATTATTACATTAAAAAGCAATAAAAAAGGCAATAAAATTTATTTAAAATTGCAACATTAAAAAATATTTTTTACCTATACAGGATTTCTCATAATGATTGAGATAAAATCAGACTACATCAAAATAATGAAAAGTTCTTACAAACATAGGCCAAAAACTTTGCATTTAAGAGAAGTATGCATATTTTATAATAATGCTTTTTCAGAGATCATAAAGGAAACATTTAATTATTGAAATAAATAAATAAATTGAAAATGTAATTTAATATTTTCTTATGTTTTTTCATCTGGGACTATAATGTCAATATTGCATTTTTTAAATTTATTTCATCAATAAACATATGTTTCCTTTGTGATATTTGAAAAAACTCTATTATAAAATGTGCATATTTCTCTTAAATACAGCATTTTTGGCTTATATCTATAAGAACTTTTTCATTATTTTGACATAAGAAATTCATGGTTTGATTTTTTCTCAACCATTATGAGAATCTATATATAATATTATCATCAGCTTGTTCTTTGGAATACAATTGAAAATTTAAAGATAGTATCATATATACAATAATTTAAAAATTGCTGTAATATAAAAAGATTAATATTAAGAAATATTATAAATTAATTAATATAATTTGAGAATTAAAAATTACTCAAACTTCTTCAATTTTAAGTACAGATTCAATTTATGTGTGATTAAATAAAGCTTATGTTACACAACAATAACAACAAAAATGAAGTACTTTTAGCAGAAAAAACGAGTATGTATTTAATTAATTCTCAATTTTTCTGCTAAAAGTGTTTCATTTTTGTTATTATTGTTGTAATTCAAGTACAACAGAAGTTACAAATACTTCATGCATATATTATACATTGCTTGAAACTACATATAATTAAAGCAATGCATACATATTGTATAGTTAAATATGAAAATTAAATATTGAGCTATAATACAATATAAGAAAATAAAATACAAGTTAATAAAAATGTTCCAAATTAAAAAAAATTTGTATAATGGAGGAAGGGCCATTAATATCAAAAATAATGGCTAAGGTATGATCTTTTTGCATTTTCCTGCATCAGACAATCTTTTTACAATCCCATTGAAGAAGATACTGTTTTTTATGATTAAGACAGGACTTCTTATGGGATGATCCTGTTTAGGGTGCACAAAATAGGTGCACATTGATGGTCTCACAAGTCAGTGCTAGGCTGTGCAAAGCCCCCCTTTCCTGCAATCTAAAATATCAAAATATCTACATTGGAGCACAGCTTTAAACATCATATCTAGGCTTTTGGAAATTCTCTATGTAATTATTATTAATTACATATATTTTCTCTCTTAATTTTTCGATGTTTTGTTGCAACTGGATTACATGTATATCTTCTCATTTTATTCAATATTATGCTCAGAAATTTTGATGGCCAAGGCTGTCATGAGCCTTGCTTTTTCTGTGCTCAGTAATCTAACTTTCAATTTTATAGTAATCCCCAATGCACTTTTCTTATTCTTTTGTATCAACATTAAAAACAGGTATCTTATAAATATCTGTACTTAGTTCTCTGCTACAATGATATTTATCATTGCATAGTGCACAAATATAGTCAAAACCAATAAAAAGCTACAATGCCTTCTTTGCCTTCCACTTTCCTTTTAAATTCATTTAAACTGAGATCATATTCTAAAGTTGAATACAGTCATATTATTTAGGAAATATTATTCTGTTATATATTATAATGTCAAATGCCTTAGAAAATATATTTCTATATACAAAAAAAAATGTTTGATGCATTCATATTTCATACCATATTGAATAATTAGATCATATTCATCTATTTTTGCATGTTTGCATTACAATGTATAAACAGATACTTAAACAATAATGCACAAAATATTGGTTTATTTTTAAGATATTGGATCTTTCAACAAGACAAGAATGAAGACTGAAGCACAGATCAATATCTGGAAGATTTTTGTAAAGACATTTATGTATTCTTATTTCCACATCAAAAAGAAAACTATCAGTTGCATAGTCTGAATTCAACAGATGATCAGTGGATTCATCAAACATCTCTTTCCCTAGTTTAAGATCCATAATTAATAGTTTTTGTATATTCCATTGGTTTAATCTAATGACAATAACAGACAAATGAAAATTGTATTAATTTTTATATAAAAAATGTAAAAAGAAGAAGAAAATGAAACTATTTAACAATACTCCCCCCTCTAAATTATTGAAACATAATCTCACTCCAAATGGAAAAAAGAGCCAAACATGGAATAACATAATTGTGGGAAAGAGGGAAAAAACTTATAAAAAAAAAAAAAAGAAAAAGAAAAAAGGAGGGGAAGGTTTCCAAGAAACAGGAGAAGTGTAAAGATGGAGAAAAGAAGTTCCCAAAAAAAATAATAAAAAAAACGAAGAAAAAGAAAGCCTCCATGAAAAGACAAGGAAAAAAGGTGAAAAATTAGAAGAATTAAGGAACTAAATGAAAAATGAACAATTAAGAAAATACATTTCTCAAAAAAATCGAGATTGGATTCATTCACTTCAGTCTTCCAAAAAAACTCATCATTTCTCCTTTGGGTACATTCTGGTTGAGACAAAGCATCCCCCAGTAGATATAATGAATAATATAATGGCTTTGTTTCCTTTTCAATGCAATGTTTCTTATATAATAAATATTTTTTAATTTTTTTATTGTATCTTTCATTTCTTTGATTCTCCTAGGTTCTGGACTTCTTATGCCTCTTTTGATCTTTAAACTGCTTGAAATCATTCTGTTGTGCTAATTAATAAGTAGTAAAAGTATTGACCACGATCCCCACACTAGGTGGGGATCGTGGTCAATACTTTTATTATTTCATTCTTTTCATTTTGAATGGTCATCCCTTTTCAAAATGACATAAAAACATCAGCAATATTCATGTAATGGTTTCAAGACATTCAGTTAAAATTTAATTTTCTTCAAATCTCAACATCAATTCTATATAATAATTTTAGTTATGGAGCTTTCAACTAGCACATATTGATTCTTCTGGTAATACCTTTCACTAAATATAAAATGAATCAAAATATAAAAAATGAATCATAACAAATAATATGGTAGATAATTTGCTAGATAGGAACAATTTTATCTTACAATCAAAATGATTGTGAAGGAAAATAAAATTACTAAAAATTTTATTTTCTTTTATATTGAATTGATTGTTGTTGCAAAACTCTCTTTAATTTTCAAATAGAATAAATAAAAATTTTTATGCATAGTGCTATGGTTATAGAATAATACTAGTTGAATTATTTTTAAGCTATAAAAAGTTTACTATAATTTAAATAGTTGAAGTTAAGCAGTATTACTCAACCTGTGATCAAAAGAGTTTGCTGTTGACCAGGGATGCACAGACTTGTTAAGACCAGGGGCTGCATAGATTCACTGTGACCTATAAGAAGATCACCAAAAAAACCACAAAAGCTATATATATCATATCATGTTTATTAATTACATGTTACAAAGCAACATAATCAAAAGTAAAAAAAAATTTTTAATTGAATGCATGGTATTGCATTGACTTAACATTTTTTTTATGTTAGATTTTTACATTTGTAATAGCCAAACACAAGACTGATTCTAAATTTTTAAATTTTCATTAGTTAAGTGCCAGTGCTACTTCACATGCATGCACAATTTTTTTAAATTACCTATTTCACACACATAAATATAGCAAAACCTAAAAAACATGTTTATTATTACAAATAGGTATAAGTTTTTTCCTTACTGTTTAAAAACATTATCATTGAACCACTGTAAAAATAATTTCACATCAGAAAAACATTATTTGAAAATGCATTCAATTTACAAATATTATTTCCTTCTTTGTCTGACTTATTAAAATAATTAAGGTGAGATGGGCCACCAACAAATCAATGGAGGACCACAGCCTGTGCATCCCTGCTGTAGACTGTCCACAATAACAATAAATTTTATTGCTTAAATGTTTAAAATATGCCTTATTCCAATATTATTTATACTTTTTCTTACTGAATGATTAATGATAAATAAAGAAATGTTTAAGATAGTCTGTGGCTGAAAAATGATTGAGAACTGCTAAAATAAAGGATTAAATATTGTTGATCGAGGTTATCATTAACTTTAACATCTACTATCTTTAACATTAAATTATTATTATTAACTTTTATGAATATCTACTATCAGCAATTAGTTCAAAAGTTATTAATGGAACTACACAGACAAATGGACACGCAGCATGGTAATCTTATAAGCTTCATTTTCCTTCAAAAAATAGAGTAAACCCTGTAATATTTATGAAAAGTATCATAAAATTTTTATTTTTATTTATCTGAAAATTATGAAATCATATGGTTTTAATTATGTAAAATCTGAATAAAAGTAGACTAAAAAAAAATGAATGATTACATAAAGCATGCTTCAATTGATATCAATTAATGAGAGAAATTGACTAAGATATGTATATATGTAATAAACTTCACTTTTATATAATACTCACTTTTATATAATACTCTGTAATAAACTTCACTTTTATATGATGGTTTAATAATAGTCAGTTACTAGCTCTCAGGTAAAGTGAAAAACAAATATATATTGCAGAGTACTTTCAGTTTTATTAAACCATCATCAGTGCCATATTACATCTTAT
>WUQG02452397.1:0-12846 GCA_011317285.2 Androctonus mauritanicus | reverse complement strand
CCATCAATAATATTGCAGTATATGAGAAGATAGAGCGATTCGAAAAAAGGGGGTCCATCTCTCCCGGAATTACCCTATGTTTATTTTTATAATCATTCTGAAAACGAGAAAAAAGGACAATAATTGATTTTCGTTAGAGAACCTTTAATTTAAACTTATATTTAAAATATTGAAATTTGCTTTAAACTTTTACCCATTATTATTTACGCCACCATCATATGATGATATAGAGTAATGTTAAAGACATGCAGGATTGAACATGATCTAATTCAAGGGACGGTCTATCTGAACAAGAGCTATAAGGAATGCTTTTACTGCTGCTCTTAAAATCCTCCTAGGCATTTTTCTTTTGCATTTATATATTAAGGCTAGTGTCCGAGAAGGTTATTATAGTCTTCATTGTTGTGGAAGAAGAAATTCTTGTGATCCACAAAGTGGAGCACTCATCCTTTAAATGAGACAAGACACACAGTCACATTCTTGAGATGGTTAAGATTACAGAGTGCCCAGATTTTGCTTCTTCAGATTCTTAACTATTGTTTTTCCTAGCGTGGCGGGATGGAGGGATGGATTTTAGCACAGTATCAAGAATGGATTAGTCTGGTATACAAACAGTTCCAAAACTTTAGAATAGAAGCAGAAATTTACTGTGAGAGAATGAGAATATCCTATTCTTATTCACTTGGACAATTGGCCACTGTTTTTCAGTCAGAAATTTAAACTAATTCTGTATATATTTATGAATGAAAAAATTAATAAATATGTTTATTAATTTCTATTAATGTGTCAAAATCAATCTTGATAAATTAATAAACATATTTATATCTTATCAGATGCTAAAGCTGCATTAAAAGCACTTGATAGTTTACGCTTTACTTCAAAGTTTGTGTTCCCATTTTATTTCAAAACAAGATAATACCATCATTTTATTGTGGAACTGGCTACCATGAACAGGATTCAACTTGTTTGGGTACCAGGACTCAAAGGAATTGAGGACAATGAAATTGCAGATGACTGGCCAAGGAAGGGCTTCTAGAGACTTTTCATCCGTTTATTAAAACTGAGAACGCTCTGAACATTAGATGTGATGCATTTGGACAGGTTGTCAAGGATTGGTTGGCAGTTCGGTATCTCTTAGAAGCAACTTCTTATTTTAGTCCTTCATTATAGAGAATTAAAGAATTTGTTTGCATTGCACAAAAATCAAATAAAGAGTATTAAAGGATTCCTCATAAAGCACTGTTATCTTAGAAGACATTTTCACCTAATTTGGATTGTTGATAGTTCTAATTATAGATGATGTCTAGGAAGAGTTGAAACGCTTATTCATATTTTGTTTGACTATGTTGCCTTTCAGGGCTAAGGTATGATCTTCTAGGATTGCATTTTTCTGCACTGGAATTATCTTTTTAGAATTCCATTAAAGAAGATACTATGTTCTCTTTTCTGTGTAAAACAAGACTTCTTACGGAATGATTCTGTTAGGGAAGTACAATATATCAATGGATGATCGCGGTTGAAAGGTTTCTATTTAGACAAAACATAATTATTATTGATATGATATTATCTTATATATATTATATACTGTATTGTTATTATAATAATGTACATCCAGTATAATATAATAATAATATATATTGTTATAATATTTTAATTATTATTATTATAAGTATTGTAATAAAATGTTTATTTTATTCACCTGTTATTAATCGACTTGGGGATAATTTTTATAGCATATTAAAATTGAATAAGAATATTATATATAGTCCATTTATCCTTCCATGTTTATAGAAGGATTTTAAATTATTTCATCACTTAATATTCAAACATAAAAGTGATGTAAATCAGGGCTGTCCAACTTGCAAGTGGCCAAGGGCCGTTTTATTAAAAAAATGCGGTTTGGAGGCCGCATTATAAAATACTTCTTATGTAACTTTATCAGTGGGAAGTTTTAATAGGTATGGTATACAAAGAAAAACACGTTTGTATTATTATTAAATTAAATTACGGGCCGCAAAAAGTGAGGTCGCAAGCCGCATGTTGGACAGCCCTAAAAATCAATGGAGAAATAACGAATGTGAATACATCTTTAGCTCCGCAACTTAAGAAAACTTTCAAGATGTAAAAGATTTCAAAATAATCACATTAGATATAGCCGATCATTGAATTTTGTAAATTTGACTTTCGTATAGTGTACTTCGAACTTTCATACACTAAATACAGTAATATCATTCAAAATAATCAAGAACTGGTTCTGCAACTTATAAAATTATATTTAAAGTAAGCGTGACTTTATTATAATGCTATTTTAGTGCACATTCATTATTACATGTTTGCGTGAAGATATGAAACAAAGGATTTCTATTTCAAATAATTACGCGATGAATAACGCTCATGACCTTTATCATAATTTACTCTTGTCTCTTAATTTAACTTATGCTATAAAATATTTACCAATTTACCTATATGAAATAATACTCTCTGGTTGGTAAATACGAGAATATGTGAAACTATAAACATACATTTAGTATACATTTATATTAGCAATATGCAGTTTTTTAAACTACATACTGTGTTAAAACAAAATTAAAACATCTCAAAAATTATTGGGTGATTCTAACACATATAATAACATAACTTTAATTTGACTCAAATTAAATAATTTTAGTTTGAATATTTATAATTATTAAGTCAGGGAAATTTGATTTAAGAAATCGATGTAATCAATATGCTAACTTGTAAGCATAGATAATAATGAAAGATAATGCGAAACATTCTTAAAAATAATTAAATTTTAAAAGGAGAAATAAATGATCTTAATTAGAGATACAGCATTTCACGAGATTCTTAACAGAATATCTCATAAATAATTTTATAATTACATATTCATTCATTGTATCCATATAAGAAGTGGCACATTTATATCTCTTGAGATCCCTATGCGCTAAGGAATTTCGGAGCTTCCAGTGTTCGTACATTAAACAAGAAAATAAATTTCAGGGTCCCTGAAGATTAAAGTACGAGACGCGCACCTTATGTGCCTAGTTATAAACGAACTACTGCGTGCAACTACCGTATAATATTCTAATATAATTATCAATAATTAAACTAAAATTAAACTGATTCCTAGACTGAACCAGTTATTACATATAAATTTAAACTTTAATATGTACAGTATTATATAATGCTATAATTCTAGTTATATACAGTACTTATGTAGCAGTTAATAAATATAATATTGTTTTTTTATTTTATGATGATAAAAACATTTTCTAACGATTACATATTAGCTAGAATTAACTATGTATTAAAATTCAAATGTTAAAAACAAATTCTAGAAAAGACATGATGAAAATAATGTTGAAAACTGCAGTATATTAATATAATTTTCAAATTAAACGTAACAACTGTTTTTTATAAATTATTAATAATAGAAAATTATATAACTACAAAAATAATGTTTTGAAATATGGAAAAATTACACTTTATGTAAATTTCAAATCAATACATTATTACGTACCATAAAAAAAACAGCACAAGCTAATGATCCATCTTTAGTATTTTTGAAACAAAAACAGCATGTTTTCATATATACCATTTTGGAAGGTTTTTACGAAAGAATGACAGAACTGTTGTAATGGTTAATACGTTTTCACTGCAAAACTCAACAAACAATCATCACGTGAGCCGAAAAATCGATATTTTGAAAATCGATTTCTTAATTTCTAGTATTGACAAAAGAGGAGCTTTCGTCAGCGAAATATTCCTTATTTTTATTAATAAAATCTATTATACATAATGAAAAACCATTAAATTTTTATAATTATAAATATTTTAAAATAATAAATATAATTTTTTAATAATGCAGCGAAATGAGAATATATTTTTATGTCCACGGCGATCCTATAATGATTATGAAGAGACTAACGATGGGGAGAAAAAAAGAATATCGATCACTGCCTAGAATGTTTTAGTTAGTTCTTTATTCTTCTAGAAAATTCGATCGTTCTCTCGAATTTTTAACGTATTCACTAATTTATTGAAATATTGCCAGTATTAAATTTATTCTGCATAGTTTTCTGTTCTTTCTGAAAGTCGATTCCTTTTGAGACATAAATAAAATTAACAATTTATAAAAATTCTCTTAAACATTTGAGAAATAAACAGGATAAATTAAATATGGAATTTATTTTTTATATCTTTGGTTCCTAATTATGTTTAATCAACGAACTAATAATGCTTATCTATACTTCTAATTGATTAAATAATGTCTCCAATTGGCTAATTAATAGATATTACTTTGCTGAAAATGATCTTTTATGATATTACTTATAAAAAGACTAAGTAAGATGAATAAAGTAATCTAATTCAAATAGTAAGAAATATGAAACTGCAATGTTGAATTGTATGTCATTTAACTAAATAAAAAAAGTATGGGTAGACAAAGTGAAGTCGTATCGCATTTAATATCAACAAATGGAATAATTTTTAATTATCTTATGAGGATTTGGTTGTATTTTTGATATAAGACAATCACACAATATACAGGGACAGATTTATATAAGTTGGGACCTGAAACGGTAAGATTAAAGCGGGAGAACATGAATAAAATACTTAGATAGTCAACAAAAAAAAAATGGGATTCTTTTTAAAGTGAGGCCTAAAACAGCCGCTTCGCCCGTTTTATGATAGATTCGATCCGGATTATACATATACTATATTTTGAATTATCATTTCAGTGGCTACTTATTGCGGAAGTATTTTTGAAATGTCTATATTAGACATATATGACCATAGACGCCTACTAAACGGGGATAACAGGGGCAGTTGCCGCCGTGGAAATTTGAACAAGACGGTAAAAGTATTTTTTCTTCCTTGTGTTAATTTATGTTTAACAGTGCAAAACTTAACATAAATCCAAATGATAATTTGTTTTTGTGTAATTTTTCGTGAAAAGCTATGTAAATATTTGGATATTAATAATTCTTGCCCCAGTGACAAAAATTCAGAGTCGGCATCGCTGTATATGACCAATTTTATAAAACAATGTTTATAAATACCGCTAATGAATGTGACATTTGACGAGCATGACAGTACTCTTGTGAAATGTCTTTTATGACATATAAGATTAGACAGTCAATGTATTATATTCCTTAGTCAAGGAAAATGAATTCAATATAGTGAACTATTTATGTTTTAAGAGTACAGTATTCTATCAATGCCATTCTTTGTATTACACAACACATTTCACATTTAAATAATTTATATTAAATTTAAATCACTTTTTTATAATAATAATAATAATAACCAACCAATATAGACATACTGGTAACAGTTAGAAGCAATAAGTGGCCACATAGCAAGATACATCGATAACCGATGGACAAAGAGAATTACAGAGTGGCAACCAAGGCAAGAGAAAAGATTTCCTGGCAGGCAATACAAACGATGGAGAGATAATATAAGAAAAATAATTGGTTCCCAGAGGATGCAGATTGCAAAGAAAGATATATCTGGAAACAAATGAAGGAGGCATATACTGTATATCCAGCAGTAGATGAAATAAGAAATTCTGATGATGATGATGATAATAAATCATATAATGCAGTATATTCTCGATTATTCGGGTGTAGATAATCGAGAATCTTAATTGTAGTTTAATTTTAAAATTCTTTTTGTATTTGCTTCATTTATAAAATTATTCATTATAAATTTACATATATATCTAATATAACAGATTTAATGAAAAATTTACAAGGTTTCGCAAATATCAACAAAGAATGAATTTCTTTATAACCATTCATCAAAGTCATGAATGGTTACAAAGTGATTTACGTGAGCCAGGATTTCAATATATGAATGAAACAGGTATCATCACTTCCGTCAGGAATCAATTATAAGAAGAAAAACTGAATTTTCTTCATAGCCATAATAACATTGGATTCGATGTCCCCACTTATTCATATATCTATCAAAGTATCAATGCAGTACAATTATTATTCTATGATTGGCGCATTTGTTAATTTCTTCTTCACTGACTTGTGAGTAAATGAGACGTTGAATGCGTTGAATATAATGATACAATAGATGTGAGGAAAATTCATTAAAAATTAGAAAAAAAAATCTCGATTTTCGAAAACAAACAAAAATCAGACTATTTAGAATAATTAAAAAAAAATAAATAAATAACATTATAATTCAAGATAGAAAAATTTAGGAAAATGTTAAAACTACATTGTCAATTTTGTTTTCTTAAATTTATTTCATTAATTAAATACATACGTTTCGATTACGATCTTTGAAAAAGTACAACTTAAAATGTTCATATTTTTCTTAAATGAGGAATTTTTGGACCTATGTCCATATCAATGTAAGAACTTTTTCATTATTTTGATGCAAAAATTCGTGGTATGATTTTGTTCCAACTCCTATGTTCCAACTACACAGGACATCCTCTATAACAACATACAGTAAATAGACTGTGATTTTTATTTAATATATATATATATAGGTAGAATAAGTTTTTGTTTCATATACATACATATATATTTGTAAAATACAAAAAAAAAAAAAAAAAAAATTGGATTATCTGTTTTTTAAATATACAGTATGTGCATCGTTTTCTTCCATTAGCCAGGATAATCAATGGTATGCTATATGCTATATTAATTTGAAAGATCGAAAGTGTAAACATTTTTCTGCGTTGAAATTAAATAAAGGAGTCTTTTTTTCGATAAATAAAATATTAAATCTACAGCACATAATAAGAAATATAGATGGTGCTTTTTCCAAATATGGCGTCAATTATGGAAGTTTGTTATAGATTGGAAGATGTCGCGATTTAATTTTATTAATATTTCGAATAATGTTTAAAATGACTAGTTGGAGAGGTTATTTTTTTTTACCATCATGGAAACCCACATCTAATGATTGGATGTTTTGCAATCAATGTATTCAAAATGAAGAGAAGGAAAGAATAAGGAAATTTGTATATAAAAAGGACGCAATAGCATCCATGGTATTCTATTTGAGGTTATTAAAATTTTTAAAGTTTGACCTATAGGGTAATATGTGTAAATGATTTTAGCAGAAGTCTAACTCAATGAAAGTGCAATGACCTGATAAATTATGACCAAATTGATTAAATTTTTTAAAAGTAGATATTTACAAAGTGCTGTTTATAAGATATAAGAGAATTAAAAATTTTTTCTCCCTCCAGGTGATGAAAAGAGCGAATCGGTGGTACTGTTGCATTAAAGATTCATTAAAAAAACTATCTTGGAATCTACTGTATAGAACTTTGTTCTTTTGGGGAATTTATTCAGCTCATAATTATCTATTCATGGCACTTTCATTCTGGGATTTAGGCTAAAATCATATTGAATAATATAAACCATTTTTATTTTTGACATAAATATTTAATATTATGATAGAAAAAACACAAAATAAGATAAGATTGCTGATAATTAGTTAGTGAACAACTAGTTTCTCTGCACTTTAAAATAGTAACAATGTGCAAGATTTAGAATATTTTGCTTACTGTGAAACAATTATTGTAAGCATAAATAGTTGTATCAGTTACTATCAGATCATCTACCATCTTATAGAAGAAATTGTAATTTTAAATCTTTAATATTAAACATAACAATTAAATACAGATAACTTTTGATTTATGTTGGGGTTAGGTTCCACCATATTAGTTCATAAATCAAAACTTTGTAATTTGAGGTAAAATTTCTGGAAATTTCCACCCACTTTTCATTAGCAGAGGGAGCATATTCAGATGGTCCCTTTTGTTCTATTTATAGAAGTTTCTAAAATAAATCTACTAAACTTTTAACAACTGCCTATACTTAATGTATTTAATTTAAAGATTCAATACAGCACTACTAGAAGTTAAGATAAAATTTATTTTCTTAACTGCTAGTAGAAAATGTTTGGCACTATTAATTCTACTTCTAATTATGTAACCTGAAGATGGCCCTAATACCAAAAATGTTTGCACTTAAGAAAGCATATTTTATCTTAACTGTTAGTAGTGTTGTATTAATCTTTAAATCACATTATTTAATAAAATTAAAAATAATATCTTTGAAAATTAAATATCTTTAAATAGATAATTGTTATCAACATATATTTATAATATATTAGGGAAATTTTTAATAATAAACTTTAGAGTAATCATCATATTATGATTGTAATTGAAAATGACATTGAATTAATTATGCTGTATTATAATATTTCAATATGATATATATATCATGTTGAAGTATTCCCATTATTTAATTTTAATTGCATATAATATTTTAAAATGTTCAAATTACCAATATATAGTATATTTAAATCAAATTAAATTACAGGTTGGAAGATTAATGTTAAGAAAATTGGTGTCAGAAATTTTGCATTTAAATTATAATGAAATTCATTTTGAACGATCTAGTAAAGAAAAACCTATTTTATCTAAAGATTTACATCTAAAATATCCTACATTTGATTTTAATCTTTCTCATCAAGGTGATTACTGTGTATTTGCTGCTGAAATGGATAGTAAAGTTGGTATAGATGTTATGAAAATGAATTATACTGGTAACAAAATTAAAAATTTTATTATTATATTTTAATGTATTTAAAAATACTTAATAATAATATAGTTTAATGCATTGTGTATTTTACAATTAGGTGGCAAATCAATATCTGACTTTTTCAATTTAATGAGAAGACAGTTTACTCCTCAGGAATGGAATTTTATTGAACTGCCTGGTTTAGAAAAGGATAAACTTGAAAGATTCTACAGATTATGGGTTAGTTAAAATTTCAGTTATTTTTTCTTGTATAGATCATCTCTGATTTATACCAAGTTTTTGCAATATCACTTATGCAATTTTCCAAAAAATTAACAGCTTCAGTGCATTTGACATATATAGACATCAAAATGAAGTGATGAAAAACCATAAGAAAGAGTGTAAAAAATTTAATCCTGATTTTATTAATCCAGCTATTGCAAATCAGATTTTTTTTCTGTGTTGTTTACATGAAAATTCCCACTTTTGAGGTGGTTCCTAAATTTTTTCAATTGCTGAATCTTTTGTATGTATGTTTTGATGTTGAATTCTCTCTTCAATTTATATATAGATTACACTTATGTATAGATCTATATGTTAAATAATCTATATACGTTTGGACATATATAGATTATTTAACATGCTTTGCTTAGGAGTATTAATGTAATTTTAGTATTATTCATATAATCCAATAAAGTTTCACATAAAATTAGGAAGATCCACCATCATGTTATGTGTTGAAACATGTAGCTAAAGCATCAGATTGATCTTAGAAATGAAGCTATTATATTAGATAATTCCACTTATAAGGATCATGTTTAAAAAAGATCATATATATCAATGTCACCTATACTAGTGGTCTCAAACTGTGGCCCATGGGCTGCATCCGGCCCACAAAGCAATTTTGTATGGCCCATGAAGATATTTTAGCTATTTGTTTAAATGCATGTTATAGTTGGAAAATTATTACAATTTAATGTTAGTAAAATAACATTGTAAAGTTTTAAAGTGTACTGTACTCAGCCTGTACTGTACTATCAGTAACTACTGTATCTGTAAAATATTTTCCTTTCATTGTAATTTTGTATAAAAGTATTCAGTCCTTCATTTCCTTTTGAATTGTGCATTCAGCCTGCATGCAATTTCAGTTGAGACCATTGACCTATACAATAATATAAATAACATCATAAACATGGAAAAAATTAGGTCCTGAATAAAAGCATTTAATCAAATCTTGTTCTAATAACATAATTAATTACTTATAAGTTTTATGTTTTATTACTTTTATTAGTTTTAATTATGTGAATTCATATATCTGAACTTATTTATGATTGTGATATTATAAATTTAAATGTTCTTTATACATATTCTTATTTTATTATTCTTTTAATGTTTGAAATATGAAGATGGCTTCAGCAAAAAGCATTAATTATAACTTTAGTTCTAAATAAGCTTGAATTTATTATTATTTATAAATATGCCATAATATATAAAATGTACTGTAAAATGTTCAATGCAGACATGATAATCTTCATAACAGTTTCTATTATACTGCTTTTTCACACTCATTAAATACTATAAATAACTCAACACATGTCGCAGTTGTGATAAAACTGGTTTCATGATAATCTTCAATAAATTATTTTTGATGAATTTTCTATGATCTTCAATAGTTCTGGGAATTTAGCAAATATTCCAGAAAAACAAATAATTAGAAATTTTAATTGGCTATATCAAATGCTCAATTTTCAGCTCTTAACATAAATTTATTTTAAATTGAGCTGAAAATTGATCATAAAATTGTCAGTAATTCAAAGCACTTACGAGCAGACCAAATAGTTTCACAAAACATTTATTAGTTGATAACAGGAGCACTTTCGGCTTACATGCCATTGTCAGCTCAAAAAAGAATATTTAATAGAATATCATTGTATTCTTTTTTGTTCTGACAATGGAATTAGATCTTCTAGGAACAAAAAGTTCCTAGAAAATCTAATTACCATCAACATTCCAAGAACTGTTTTCTTTGTCAAACAGAGCAATCTTTAAAATTTTACATTATTATTTAGTTTTTCAATTAATGTATGCAATTTTTCTATTATTATTTTAATGTTTAGTTTAAATATATTACTGTTGAGTATTATATAATAGTGAATATTATGTAATTTGAATTTGAAATAATGAAATTCATTTTATAATATTAATTAATTTTAATTATACTGTGGAAATTCACCAATACATATTGTTTTTGAAAACTTGTTAAATTTAATAATCAGACTTTAAACTATAAAACTAACAAATTCAATCAGAAAAAATTTAACTTCAAATGACCTTTTAGATTGGAGGGGAGAGGGAAGAATTTTATAACTGTCAAACAAACCATAAATAATGCCTTGAGAGAAGAAATAATGATCAAATTCACACAGCTGCAAGGTCAGATCTGGAGACCTGAGGAAAAACAATATTATAAAATATCCTGTCAACAAGGTTCACTTGCCAATCCCAGAAAGAAAGGAGGTACAACTTAATCAAATAAGATCAGAAATGAGTTTGAACCTCTCTACTGATGTGATTGGATGGACCGAAAACAAAAATAGAGAGAGACAGCTGAATGGACACACTCACTCACTCTCACTCTTCATCAATATTTCTGTGTTACTATCATTTCATTTTTGATCCATCTAGAATTATTTTAAAGGAAAGAAAGAAAAGAAGAAAGTCTCTCTTTTAAGGTATGTTTATAGGTCAAATATGAAAATCCCCATTTTTCTTGATAGGAATTTGTTGTGTATTTTTTTTTTAATTCATTAGTTTATTAAGCTAGCTTTTGCCTTTTTTTCTTATTGTATATTTTTATCATTGCTTCGTTTTTCTATGTAAAATTTTTTTTATTTAGTATAATAAATTTTTTTATTGTTATATTCATAAAACTTGTGTTTTTATTCTAGTGAATTTCTAATACTTTGGATTCTGAGTGTCATTTACCCATATGCCTAAATTTAAATTCTTTTTTGGCTAAAATTTCCAAAAATATGCATTTAGTATGAATGCTACAAATTGTCTCACCTACTGTCAGAAAAATCCTGACTTAATTGTCTCTGCTTAGCAATTAAACTTGTTTTTTTCTTTAATTACAGGCTGTGATCCCACACAAAGAATTTTTACAAAATTGTTATTAATGCTGCTCACAATAATAATGATGATGTGGATACAAAAACTGTTTTATACTAAGCAAATGAACCCTCAGAATAGATAATATACCCTCAGAATAGATAATGTATATATAAATGAACCCTCAGAATAGATAATGTATATACTTTGCAAATCATTCATCACATTTAAATTGTATTATCATGATTGGATAGTTAAATTAGAAAATATATATAATAAATAATGCATGCCTGAATGTTAGCAAATATTATTATTGGATTTAGAAAAATTTTCTATATAGAAATTCTCTGATAAAATTATTATATAGATCAAGACCAAACAGAGAAGAAAAATTATTATATATTATATTAATATATCTATGAGAAATATTGATTGTGTGAAATCTACTGGTATATTGAGAAATTTTCTATGTTTTATGTATCTAAAACCAATTTAAATCAGAAATTTTAACATATCAAATTGCTATAACCAATATGGTACATGAAATATCAATATATGAGGATAGCAAAAATATATAAAAGAATTTTTAAATCAAAATTTAAAAAAAGCAATTATTTGGTTATTAATTAGAATTTTAAAAAATTTTATGTTTAATACTAATTTAATTACCTAATAGATGAGAAAATATTATAAATATAAATGGAAATACAATATATTCTTAGTTATCTGAATTGCAGATTAAAGGTCGATTCACACATGTCAGTGACATGTTTACTCAGTTCAGTTCTGATAACTTTCATCAGTGTCAGTGACCTAAATTATCATTCTTTTGTTTCTGATGTTCATGTTCAGATAAATCCGGCACAGTTTCGTATTTTTGCTTTCAGTGTCAGTTCAGTGTCCATACTGTGATAGTGCTATACGTCAGCAACAATATTTTTACTTTTTCATGGAAGGAAATGCCTGCTATAGAAATAAATGACTAACAATTGATCAAATTGATTCATCAACATAATATTAGATCATTGGGTTAAGTTTTATCTGCTTATTAGACAAATTTTTGGGGGATTCTTACAAGAGAACATCACACCCGATGTGTCTGGGATTTTGCTGATATTTTGTCATCTGAAAGAGCATAAACAGTAGATGAAGAATCACCCCTATATTGGGGGCC
>WUQG02452396.1:0-34654 GCA_011317285.2 Androctonus mauritanicus | reverse complement strand
TATGTATATATCGCTTATGGTCCTGTATATTTGTTTGTAATCTCGAATTTGGGTACTTTCTTAGAATCTAGAAAGCAGAAATTCGGAGATGTTATAGATGGACCACTGTGCTGATTTGCAAAAATCAGATAACAAGGAATTTCACTCTGAAGGGGTAGAAATAGGAAAGTTAAATTTTCTACGTTTAGCTGATAGACATTTTTTTAAATCTTTATTTCTCAATTATTTGAACGTTTTACGTAAGAGAAAAATATCCCTTCACATTTTGGTTGAAAAAATTATACTCAAGTGGTGGGTCAATAAAAATAGCAGCTCTAAATTTGATAGATTTTTAACGTTAGTTCTATTTTGATCTAACATCAGATTCGTCATGCAGATGATGAACCTGATGATAGGCTTTTCAAATTCAAAATGATTGATCCATTATGGCCACTCGAAATTCAATGGATATTTAGTTTGATTTTTTTTCGTTGTCTGATGGACTGGGAATCTAAAAATGCTGTATTTTTACATCCTGAGGACTTGGATTCGAATCTAGGCGCAAAAACCTTAAAAAATGTTTTGTGGTCTGAGCCTACAAACTGTGGATTGAGGACTTTCCATAGGCAGTCCTTTAATGTGAGCGAGTTATGGTAGAACCTCAATTCATCCAATTAATAATCAATAAATTCAGAAGTAGCATCATTTTTTGGCGAAAATGATACAGCTACCATAAATATTCTCGTCGTTTGAAGAGATTTATCTCTGAATGTCATAGATCAGTTTAAATGCTAGTTACAGTATACTCTAATTAATGTATATCAACAATATTGGAAAGAACTAATCATCTTGATATACATAATCATTCTAAAATAATGGATCTTAGCATGTCCATTATTTTAGAGTGATTAAATATATAGTATTCATATGTATGCCATCAAAATCATCTTCAATGCGATCTATATGCTGATAATTAAAAGAATCTATCAAATATCTTTATATTTATTACGGAAATCTTGAAGAAAATAAAATTTCCATTAATTTTATTTAATAATTCAAATTCTCTATTAATAACCTGATTACCAAACTAAATTTTTTAAAATTCGATCAAACAGTTCAAAAGTTATTACAAAGAAATGTTTTTCTCCATTTTTAAACGGTTTGTATGTAATTTAGATTAATAGTCTCCAAAGCGTGGTGCACATACCCCTGGGGTGCATAAGAAATTTTCAGGAATACGCTTTTTTTTCTCATCCTAATACATCTTTGTTGAATAGGTGTTAGTGCTATTATTTTCTATTGGTAAAAGGTCATGCGATAAAAGTGTTTTCAGATCACTAGTAGGGTCTTCAATGAATGCCTTCAACCAATATTATAAAAATTCAACAAACAGTTCAAAATATATTGAGAGAGTGGGTTCATAAGTTTCAACATTCGCTATTTTTAAATACTGTAGTTGAAGCTAGAGAATTAAATGATGCGGTTTCGATATTACTTTTAATGGCAAAACATCCATACCAATTTTCATGGAAACGTTAATTATTTCAGAGTTATTAGCGAAGGACACACAAAAAGCAGGAAATATGTTAATTTTTAATTCTAATTTTCTTCAAGAAATAGGCTAACAATATTTAATTTGAATATAAAAACCATTAAATTTTATTTTACTTTACTAATGCAGAAACATTTTTAAAATTTGTAACGCAAAATTATTAAATTTTCTTAATAAAAATCAAGTATATCCTTTTTTTTTAAATATGCAAATTTATGGAGAAATGTATAATAATTTATTATTACATATTCTTTTATTTTTATTTTTTTTTAATTAATTCAAAATTTTCTCATTAGTTACATTCTTTAAAATAACAGTTTTCTGTCAAAATTGAAAAAGGAAGAAAAATAAAAATTATAATACTAACTTTCGTCTATTTTCTTTTCTCTTTCACTCGAGTACTTGGTAAAGGTAGTAAAGATGAAACTTCTTGCAAAGTTTCACCTTAAAAAAAAGGTAAAACTTTTGCAGTATTCATCTTTAAAAAAAAAAAATAAATTAGAGAAGGAAAAAAAGTTGAAAAGTAAAATTCGTGCTTATTCACTAGTTAAAAACCATTTAAAAATTAACTTTAAAAAAAAAAAATATATTCCATAATTCAATTTTTAGCATGAATAATTTATTTTTATACGTAACAGGGCGGTTAATAATAAACAAGTTTCTTTCTTACTGAAAATTTTTAATCTAAAATATGATGTAGCTTAATGTCTTCGAAACAAATTTCCATCTATAATTTAATATTTAGAATTTCTATTATCTCGTTCTTTATTTTCTCATTTATACAAATAATTAATAAGCTTTCTATTATTTAAGTATAGCTTATTTTCATTGTTAGAAGATAATTGTGATAAATTTAACTGCATTTAATTAAAAAATAATTACCTACAGAATTAATCGTAAATATTTAAATATTTAATTACTTTTATATGAGTTATTTTCTAATTATATTCTTTAAATTAACTGTTTTATTTTCTGTTTAATTCGTATAAAGTAATATATATATACATATATATCTTTAGTAATATTTAGATGATTGTAGAAACAATTTATCTTTCATAAATAACAAACATTGACCAAAATAAGAAAAAAAAAACAGGAAAAGTCTTGTATGGATTTACTATTATGAACATTAAAGCCAAAATCAATTACTCTTGTGTAGACAAGTGCTTCAAAAACTTGACAAAAAGATATTTCGATCAGAAGATATCTTTTTTTTTTTTTTTTTCTTTTTTTCTATTTTTCTTATTTTTATTTTTCTCTTTTTCAATAGAAAACAGACGAGATCGTAACTTGAAAACAGACGATATGTAAGCTCTAATGTTCTTGGAGAACAAAAAAGAAAAAGAAAAAAAGAAACAAAAAATAGCCAAGATCGATCTCTCAAGTCAAATATTTTGTGTCGTTCGAATCAATAACTGTTGTCAATACTTCTTGTAGATTCACTTCATTCCCAATCTTCATCCATCTCTTAGTTATGAATATTTTGAACTGGATTACACTTTAAAATTTTTTCATGGAAACAAAAAAATTTGCCTGGAACTTAATTAGATTTGTAGCAAATATTTATACTGAAGACAGAATTTAAAAAATTGTTTTGGGGATTTTGTGAATGTTTAACTGTCTGTCTGCGTAAATATGATATTTTAACTGGGAAATTCTCAACTTAATTTGGATTATTTTTGTTGCCTTTTTTGTTTTTGTTTGAAGATGTATTAACTTCGATATACTTTCTCGCTCTTTGTTTATTTTTGAGAGCATTAACATGATATAACGATTATTTTTAAATTAGCGAATTTTTTTCGAAGTTATTCTCTAACTAAACTTTATAAAATGAGTTTGATGTACTTATAATCTACATATAAATCGCTAATAAAATTCATACGATGCAGTTTTTAATCATTTTATCGATGTGAAAAATATTTCTTTTGAAAAATTATGGAATTGTTTAGGTGTATAAAGACACAAAACAACTACTTGCAAAAAAATCAACTCGTTCTTGAACATAACTATGAAAATGTTGTTGTTTACTTATTTTCTTCAGTTTTTTAAACTAATTTTTAGAGAAAAAATGATAAATAAATAAAGTTATTAAAACATTTTAAATGATTTATTACCTTTCGAGACATCTGTACAAATATATATAGTATATATATATTTATATATGTATGTATATAGATATACTTTATCCTTGTAAAAATTTACAAAAAAAAAAGAATTTCGTAAATTTGTGATGAGACAAAAGATCACATGGAGAAAGAAGAGTAAGCACTGTACAGATCACGGTAATGATTAAGAACTTATTTTTAATGAGCAAAGATCATTTTTTTTTCTTTTTTCTGTTTGTTGTATTAAAAATCCTCTTCGATTAGCACCTGTCGTGTTTGCTGACTATAATGGAAAGAATCGTGGCCAAAATACTTTACACTGCCCTCCTTCTTTAGTATTTTTCTGTACTGTTATGGTATCAAGTCCCTAGGGCAGTCTACACAACGGTGAGCAAAAACTGACAGTTCTGTGGATCAATAGCCAGAGGCACTTAGAGAATTTCTCGTCCTCGAAACTTTTCCCTTCAGGAACCTTAACAGCACCATCATCTGAGCATATATACTATATATATATACAGGCTTATATTTTTTTATTTGTTCTTTGGCACACTTCAATGCTTCCCGTCATTTGATTAGTATTATTTTCCACATTTTACATTTTACTACGTTGAGCTTTATCACAGCGGTGGACAATTCAGGAACTTGGACTTTCAAGTTGGAATTCTTCTGTTGGTAATCTTCTCGTATGTTTTGACTTGGATCTCCTTCTCAAGCAATGAGCAACTGTGATGAAGACAATGACCAAGAGGAAAAGTCCACCACCACCACCTACTGCCGCGTACAAAACGGGAAATCTATCACAATGTTCAGGAGTCTCGTCGTAACCTGTTGGGCAATGCATGTTACCATCACACCATAGTTCCGGTGCTATGCACATATTAAGCTCTGGACACTCGTACAGACAATTAACATTCCTCAATGTTTGACCGGAATGGGTGCGAAGAGATGATTTAGTTACCTCTAACCATTTGAGCATTAAGGAGCCTGCTTTTCTAAAGATAACCTCTATGAACACATGATCACGTTGGGGATTCATTCCTCCAGCATGAGTTTCATTATACCATGAAAATGAAAATGCATCTACGATCTCATTTGGTGCTTCAGTCAGGCAAACTACTCCAGTAGGCTCCAGTTCTAAACCACTATAAATTACTAAACGGTTGCTATCTGTTCTACATCCTCGAGTGCCATCCCTTCCTCGAATTTTTAAGTAAAGATATTTATGAGGAGCAGCTGCTATGTACCATCTACACCTTATAGGTGCTGGATTATTGTCAACTTCTTTAGTTGCTATAAACTCGAGATCACCTTCGCTGCTTTTATTATTTCTCACTAAACCACGCTGGCAAAAGGCGGACTTCACAAATTCATAATAGCCCTCAAAGGCATAATCTTCGTAATCTTCAAAAGGCGACATTCCTACTACTTTAAACTGTATAGTAACATTGCTACCTATGGATTCTAATACAATTGAGGGTTTAGGAATCCAATCGGTGATAGCGCAGATACAACCTATAACTGAAGACACCCTATCCCACTCTTCAGTGGCAGTAAGAGTGGCACCTTGTGGTATACGTCTATCCGATCTCTTGCACCTGTGCTTCTGATAAATTTCATCATAGTGATAGATACAGGAATCAGACTTCAGTCTCAATTTAGTTAGAGTGATTCTTACTCTTTCACCTTCCATACCCTTAAATCTATAATTACAGGTTAAATTTGTGTTACCTCCTCGACCGAAGAAGAAAAGGTTAGCAGGAGAAGAAAACTTTCCTTTTGATGAAGAAAAACTGTCAAAAAACGAACCACATCTTGTCCAGTTGTTGATGTTACCCTCCTGATATGTGTCCACGAACTCGAATCTGGCTACAAAGAGACTCGACATTGTGGACACTTCGGAAGGGCTGTATAACGTATACCTTAGCAGCATTTCAGGGCCGTCAGACAGGTAACTCTCCTCGGGAAGGGCGCAAGGACGGAGAGGGATATTATTCGTGTAATCAGCAGCTCTCGCACACATGTTAGGAGTGGTCTTTTCGCAAAAACGATAATCTGGTTCTCCGAGTGTTAAACCATTGTGCACAGTTCTCTTCCTCTTCGATAAAACGTTATAAATTTCCAAAGTACTAACATCGCAAAGTTCGGTACCTGTCCAATGTTGCTTGTCTCTGACGAAATAGGATAAAAAGTATAACCATATCCGATCGTAATCAGAAGCACCCATTAAATGCACCACACAAGTCGTGTTTTTAGGCATCGTGTTGCGAGGACTATAAATCAGTCCGTGTCTTTGTTTAGAGCCATCTACTAGAAAGGTACAGCGCCCATTTTCTAGTCGAAATTCAGTAATTTTCACAAATTTCACTTCCACATCCAATTCCACTCGCGAATTGTGCATCACCTGATAAGCAGAACTGTGTAGTTGCACAAGAACTTCCGGACCGCTGGTGACGATTTCTGAGAGACTTCCTGTACCACAGAACTCCATTAATAGAGAAGAAGAGGGAGAAGATCCGTCATAGACTCTAACTGTGTCACTAAAACAATCTTTAGTAAGAGTTGTGCGTCTCGATGCACCAGAACTCGTGCTTCCCGTGCACAAAGAAATTTTATACTCATTAGACTGTGATAAAGCCAACTGTGCATGATATCCTGGAGGTATTAGATCCTGTTTAATTCTGTAATTGCAAGTAAAGTTCCTCAGATAAAATCCGGGAAAATTTGGAGAACGAATCTTGCACTTCTTCCTGTCGCAATCAGAAAAGTAAACATCGCAATAGCTTCCAGGTACTCTTGCACCCAAGTAATAAGGGCTCTCCCTAGGTCCATATCTGGTGAATGATGGAGTGCTGGGTAGAAATTTATAAGTCAAATACAGACTGAAAGTGAACGAATTAATGGAAGCTCTGTTTGGTACTTCGGAATAAAATGTTGTCCTTTCAGCCATATTGCCGCAGAACAATCCAAAAGATGGTGATACAGGGTAAAGTTTACTATCTATGTTATGCCACGATTCGTGTCTGGTCGACTTGACTGGTCTATTATCAGAATTGGAGGACGTTTCGATGATTTGTAGATGGCCCTTCGGACATATCTGAGTCTGGTTTCTGAAAGAAAAGGAATCGATCAGTTTGCCATACTGTAATAAACCTTTAACTGTAACTGTATATTTTTGTGTGGTTGCTTCTTAGCCGAAAAAAAGAGAAGTTATATTTTTTTTGATCGCCTTCGTCTAACAGCTGGGTTGTATGTGTGTGTCGGTTAAGTATCCAACTTTCGATAGTATGCTTTTAGATAGTTTAGAAGTTTAAAGTCGAACAGCATCTCTAACTTTTACCATAAAAGTTAGAGCAAAACACGCAAGAAAGCCTTTGGGTATTTACAAAATTATACTTCCTGTTTTTTCATGCAGATGTAGCTGTATCGAATTTTAAAAAGCTCAGTAATGTAAACTTTTCGCAAAGTTAAAAATCCAGCGCTAAATTATTTTCAGTAATAAAATTTCGCCAGCATAAATCTCACAAAAACGTTGATGCCGAAACGTATAGTTACACAACTAAAAGATAACATTTTTTTATTACTACTACTATAACTGCTACTACAGCTTTCGCATCAGATACTGTAGCAGCACGAAAATTAATCGCTATTTAATTTCTTTAATGCTATTAACTCTATTTTATTAGCATTAGATGCATCGTGTATTCATTTTTATCTGGCAGAGCGTAAAAAAAAAACACGTAATTCTTTACTGAGGCGTTTAATTCGGATATTTGACTTTCAAATTATTCATAACACGATTTAAATTCTACTTCAGTAACAACTAGATAAGATATAACCGGAAATATGTCTATAAATGCGAATGAATGCATATAATTGAAGTTTGTATATTGGTATGCAGATTGATGAAGACAGATGTTGATGTACACAATACACTCCAGTACACTCACCTCCCGAACTCTAGCGTTCCGATGTGAAAAGAAAGGAATGTTAATTCGATGATATCTCCATATTCTCCTCCTTCCGCCTTAAAGGTGATTTTACATACAAATGGTAAGTAACGCTGGAAAGGTTCAGTTATCCTCAATGGGTACTTGGCATTGACGTCACCATATAATGTTTTGTTGCAACCTGTGGAAGAATTTTAAGTAAATGTCTTGTCTTATTTCTGTAAACAATTTTAAGCTAATCACAATGCGTTATGCTAATTTTCGACTGTTACCTTTATTCTACTACTACTGGAGGAAACAGCGAAAACATTACTAAAATACAAATAACACCACCACTTAACGAAAACGGTAATGTATTGCTACAACTAAAAACGAGCTACTATTATCGTAACAAAAAGACTGTTATTAAAATGAAAGAAATGACAAAAGAGTTGCAAACCGCAATAATAATAACAATAACTAATAATTATTGTTATTTGTAGCAGCGAGTTAGCATCTCTGTTATTCGGTAATTGTTAACTATTTGTACACATTTTCTCTTCAGTTTTCAAACTGTGGTACGAAAAAAAAGAAGAAAAAGGCAGAAATGCTCTCCTTTTTTTTATTTCTTTTGACTCCTCCAGGTTTTTTTTTTTTCCTCTTTTCCTAATAGTCTTCTACACTACCTTTAACGTTTCCTGAAAGAAAGAAAAAGAGAGAAAAAAGCGTTTTGTTTCTTCTTTTTTTTCCTCTTATATATCCGGACAAAGTGTATAAAAGGAAACTGAATTTTCTTTTTTGGTATATCCATCTGCTTCTCTTTTGCTTTTCCATCTCCAGTCATCGACCCAATGAGATATGTTTCTCAATAAGAGGGTAGAAGTTCTGCATATTATTCACCTAGTTGCACGATGTGGATAAATGTTCTCCACCTACACCGATTGATTTTTTTTCTCCTCTCTCTCTCTCTTTCCACATCCTTTGATTGCGTTTGTTTCTGTAGAAGCATAAAGGTGATGTCATTAAGTATATGCTATTAACATTTCCTCCAGCGTTACCTCAATTACGCCGAAAGTATAAAACGTTTTATTTTAAAATCCATTCTTATTTCCTTAGCAGTGATAATAGTAGCTTCTCTAATGCTTTCTATTTATAAAGAGAAAAATCTATTTACGGTGTCGGCTTTTATATTTTCCATGCAATAAATGCTACTACAGTAATAGCAAGATAAAAATAAATTGTAAAGATCCAATACATTATAGATAATTGGGTTTAATTTTTTATTATCTTGCATTAATACATATTTTATTAAGCAGTATTAATGACATAATAGCATTCAAATTGCAGTACTACATTATAAAAATGTAAATTTTATCAATTTAATAGAATAAAGTTAAATTTTTGTTGTTACGAAATTATAATTAACGCTATTGTTACTTTTTATAATTTGGTTACAGTTATTAACTACTATAGAAGCATTCTTTAAAGACAACACTTTAAAAAAGATGAGATTATACTATTTTTTTAAAAAAGTTACTTTAGCAATATTACTTAAAGCAGCACTTAATTTTTCCTCCCAGTATCAGTATTAAGTAATACTTCTTTATTACTAAAGGAGTTCTCCTGTAGCGACTCAATCAATTATTCTTTGTAGCGCTATTTCTTTTATTATTAAAGAAGTTGTTATGTGCTACTTTTCAGTAACGATACTTTCCTAATTGCATGAAGCTTTCATATAGTTTACTTCTTCTGTAGCATTACAACCTTAATAATGCTGTTTTTTTTCCTTCCTCTGGCTTTGGCCCTAATTGCGCCATTTTTTAAAACGTCATAACGCCTTTTCTTGTATCCCTGCTTCTTTTGCAATAAAATTTCTTCTGCTTTTTCTTTAAAATCTCTTCCTAGAGACTTTGCTGAAGTGCACGCTGTGTTTACTTTATCTTCTTCTCTTCTCTTATTTTTCAACTTATTGCACCGCCTGTTTAGCAGTTTTTTTTTTTCTTTCTTTTAGCATTGAGCTCTTTTCAAATTTTTGCATCATTCCCGTTCAATAATTTCTCTAGAAAATTACTATTTCTTAAACTTCAAACTTATTCAATATTTTTGTCGAGAGAATTAATTTATTGTTCAGTCGCATAATTTTGTAATTAGGATTTAAGAGAACATATTAGTTTTAGAATATTATCATTAGTAGTTTATATGTTTTTATCAAAAAAAAATGTTTTATTTCTTTGAATAAAAATATTAGTAACATTATTAAAAATATTTTATTTGAGTAAAATTATAAAAAAACATGTTTTTGTTTGAACAGCATTATTAAAAATATCTTCTTGTTTGAACAGCACTATTATTGTTGTTTGAGTAGCGCAAAACTAAGAATTTTATTATATTTTTGTTGTATTACTATCACTGTTAAGAATGCTTTGTTGCATTAGTAGCATATTTAAGAATATTGTCGTGGTTTAAATAGCATAATATTTAAGAATATTTTGTTGTTTAAGCAGCATAATCAGTATGATTTTTTATTGATAACTCTTAAGAATATTTTTTTATTCGACTGTCATTCTCACGAATATTTTGTTGTTTAAATAGGGCATCATTAAATTTATTATTTTCATGTTTAAATAGCTCACTATTAAAAAATATTTTGTGATCCGAGTTTCATTATTATAAATATTTTGTTATTAAATTAAAATTATAAGTTAAATGATGATAGCGACATTTTATTTCCTTAATTAAATTATCAGCATTGAAACCACTTAATTCACCTCATGCCAATTTTTTTTCACTCTTCATATTTTTGTATGAAAGAAGACTGCCTAAATATGTCCATGCTCTTTAATTAATTGACCACGGTGGAGTTCGTAACTTATTTGCATATATTGCATTTACCTTTACATCATTCTAATGAGTTCTGGGATAAATTAGAATGGTTTAAACTTAGCTCCTATACCTTTATTATTGCGTAATCGTTCTACCTAAGAACACATAATCGAAGCTGAACCACTATCAATCTATAGCGGAAGAGGCACATTTGCAGGATTAAATGAAGTCACATTAAACTCACGAAACTTGCAAAGTATTAAGGGGAGATATAATATATAAATCTAGCAAAGATGCTAATGTATAATTAAACTGGTAGCATACTTACTGGAACATCCCAGACTTTCGTCACTTCCATCAGTACAATCATCCGTACCGTCACAGTATTTACTAAGGCTGATGCAGCGGCCATTATCGCAAGCAAATTCGGATAATCTGCATCCAAAGTTGGAATCAAGATAGAATATGAGATGTGTAGAAATAATTAAAGATAGAAGATTCCATCCCATTCTGGTTGAGGTTGAAACAGTTTCGACTGTCACTAACTAACTGGCATGTCGATACCTTTCCTTTTCCATACTGCAAAAAAAAGCAAACAAGAAAAAAAAATACAGAAAGGAATGAGTAAGTCAATTGCATTATAGCAATTATGCAAATAAGCAGAATGTATATCTTTGGTATTCTAAGTGGTGATGCTGAGGCGGGGATCATGATGAAGTTTTATTGCTTTAAAATGATTGTTTTCTAAATTTAATTTTCTGTTATCTTCTTCTATTCTTTTCAAATTTTTACTCGTAGTAATATTTTTTTTCGCGGATTATTACACGAAATTTTCGAGGGAACCGAATTCTCGTGATTGTGGTATGGAGTTTGTTTCTTGGTGGAGATGTGAGATGAATTTTTCTGAAAGCATCCCACTCTTTAATCTCCTAGGTAGTGATTTATTAACCATTATTATTCCATGCTGCTTCGGAATAATAATGTTACGCACGTAACACTTTCAGAAAAAAAGGTGCGATGTTCGTGAGGTATACTTATAATCTAGTTATCATTGAATTGTTATAATTATCTTTTAAGATGTAATGCTGCTTTAATAATAAAATCGTTTTTAAAAATTCCTTTCTAGCATTAATGGAACGTTTATAAATTCTATTTAAAAGGGAATTTTTTTTTTATTATAAGAGTAGTATAATACTATAAAAGTATTAATTTTCTAGCACAGAACAGCCAAGAGAACAGTCGAAAGTACAGCATCGATAAATACTGATAAGTGAATCCCAATTATTAATGCAATAGTATATACAAATTAAGCTAATTTTTCTATTTTACTTCTATATGAACAAGCGTATAAAAGTAAAACTTTTTCATTCTAGTTACTATAGATGTACGTGAATTAATATATTACTTTAAAACAGAAACATCATTCTGGAAGAGCATTAAACTTTAATATTATGCTATTACATTAACAAGCTAGCATTTTTTATCATTTACTTCTTCTTTTATTCATGTATCTGTAAAATTATAAATGTAGCACGACTGTTATTACTGCAGTAGTTTTATATATATATATATATATCTTTAGACACTAAAAAGTGTTTTATTAACTTTGGCTAAAGTAAGTAAAGAAATTCTTTAAGATATTTTTAAATTCTCGCACCAACAGACAGAATTTATACATACACTTTAAATTAACTAAAAAAAAGGTGATTTTTTTTTTTAAAGTTAAATCTCAACAGAAAACAATTTAATCATTCGGAAAATTCTTAAATAAACAAAATCGTTTCACTAATGCTGCTGTGAGTAACAATGGAGAGAGTTATCGCTGAAAGTTTAAATAGGAGAAGAAGAGCGAGAGAGAGAGAGAAGAAAAAAATGCAAATTAACAAAAAAGTAATTTGGTAAGATTGTAAATTTTTATTATAGAGGGAAGAGAAACCACCAAATGGTTTACAGGATGATAACTTTTACTCCTTTGGGAAATCACAAGATTGATGCTCGCTCAAGTAATATTTGATTGAGCATTTTCACCTGGGATTTATAAATAGTCGCGTAATTTTTCTAGATGTTTTCGAATTTTTTCGTCGAAAATAAAAATAAAAAAAAAAATAAAAAAACACCGTGACGAAATACGGTAATTTTATCATAAACCATAAGCCATTTTAGAATTTATGAAGTCGTAACTGAGTAAAAGAAAATAAAATTCTAGAAAAACAAAAAAAAATATTTTTTTTAAACCGAGACTCTATATATCTTTTGCACTTAATATACTATTTTTGCACATAAATATAAATTTGCTGTAATTTTCTTTTTCTCTTTTAAGTATGTACATGAATAATTTTTATTAAAATAAATTTATATTTACTTTAAAAAAAAAACACTTTATATTCAACAATAGGTATAAAATAAAATGTAAATATCAAAATTTATGTAACATTTTATTCTTTTATTTTGTCATTTATTGCTAAAATTGTGGTTTTAAAAGTATAAATTCATCAAAAAAAAAAAAAAAATTATTATTAAAAATTTAAAAATTAATTTTCTTTTCATCGCACTAAACGGCAGTCAAATTAAAACAAAAGAAAATAAAATGCAATTTAATATAATTTCGAAAATGCTCATTGTGGAATACACTGATTCTACTCTCTAAAAATTGTTTTCTGTCAGAATGAGTTATAAAATAAATCCATTATGGCTTCATATCCCCACTGATCGAATTAAAGATCGATCATTGGGAGTTAATCTAGGAATTCAGTGATTAATCTTGTAGCAGACAACATAAGAGCAAGCAGAAGTAATCAATTTTGGGCAGTTTTACATTGACGAGAATCTTTTTTTTTTTTTTATTTAATGCGGTTTAGATACTCAAGTTGATGATAACAAAACTGTATATATATATTTGTTACTTGCAATTTTTTCTTAGAAGCTTAATTAAATATTATATTTACTCTGCTATCTCGAAGCAAATAAATATATTTACAATATAAACCAAACAATTGCTATTTGGAAGCTAATCATCAAGAGGAATGTAACAAATTTCAAATTTTCCAAATTTAATTTATTTTGATATCCTTCTGAAACATTAATTTTATTTCGGTCGACTTCATTAAAATTAAATCAAATATTAAAGAAATAAGTTTCGTTTATGGAAAAGATCCAAAATAATTTATTTCGTCTTTGATAAACGTTCGTAAATGACAACAAAACTTATCGTTACAGATGGAGATGGAATTCCAACTATTGGCGAAGATGTAGTAGATATACATAAATATCAAAACTAGTAAGAAAATTCTTCTCTTCTTATGGTTAATACACTTAAAAATTCAAAACAAACAAGACGATTACTCTTCGTCATATACGGTAAGTATACTAAAAAATCAAAACTAATAACGTAATTGTTCCTGATATATAGCAAATATTGTATACTTAAAAATCAAAACTAACAACAGAATTCGTCTTCCTGATCTATGATAAACGTCTTAAAAAACAAAACTTATTTTACAAAATTACTCTTTGTTAAACAAAATTCGATCTATATTAAATATATTCAAAAAATCAAAAATAATAAAATTCATCATCCTCATCTTTGGTAAATATACTTAAAAATGAAAAATAGTAATTGATAAGCATACTAGTAATCAAAACTATTAAGAAATTCTTCCTGATAATCGGCAAATATACTTAAAAATCAAAATTAGTAACAAAATAGTATGATATCATACTATTTTGTTACTAATTTTGATATAAACTTACTGTATATATATATACAGTAAGTTCAAATATTAAAGAAATAATTTAATTGCTGTATATATACTGTATATATATATATACAGTAAGTTTACTTAAAAATTCGAAATTCGATTTCTATTTTTAACAAAATTAATTTTTGTTAAACCAAATTCCACCTATGCTAAATATATTTAAAAAGTAAAAAGTAATATCTGATAAATATATTAAAAAATAAAATATAATAATTGGTAAGTATATTAAAACAGAAATATTTGATAAGTATAATAAAAATTGAAGCTTATAATTGGCAAGTATATAAAACTAAAAATAATTGGTATCATTGGTAAGTATATAAAAAAGAAAACCGCCTGGTAAGTATACAAAATATAATTGGTAAGCATACTAAATCAAAATAATTGGTAAGTATATAAAATATAATTGCCAAGCATGCCGCATTAAAAGCGATTGGTAAGTATACTAAAAATTTTAAATCATAACTGGTAAATATACTAAAAATCAAAACTAATAACACAATACTTCCTAATATAAGACAGATATACTTAAAAATCAAAATTAATAACAAAATTCTACGATTTATAGCGTATATACTTTTTAAGTATATTTACTGTAAATCATAGAATTTACTTTTTAAAGACAAAACTATTTCGCAAAATTAATCTTGGTTTAAACAAAATTCTGCGTTAAATATATCTCAAAATTCAAAAATAAATAAAATTCTCCTTCCTCGTCTGCGGTAAGTATGCTTAAAAATCAAAATTCATCTCCCCGATTTTGTTCCATGTTTCTTTCAGGAGAAAGTTTTATGTAATTAAGTACAATTAAGCAACCTTTCCAGTATAATTCTCATTTATTTCCATCCTGTTAAATTCCCTCTCCCAGGAAAAAAAAAAAAGATGTGCCAAAATGGTTCGCTTCTGGCCACTACCAGAAACACATCAAATATTAACCAGTGGACAGAGGCAAATAGCAAACAGACTATAGCTTCTGCCAAACTGTTCCATCTGTACGAATCCGGTGTTAATCACCCAGACGACATCCTACCGTCTCTGGCACTCTAGTGAATTGAATTTAATGGCTGTTCTCCGTTACGTCTGAGAAGGGAAAATAGCAATTACTCCGCAGAAATGTCTCCCTCCGGTTACCTAGCAACCGTTGCTAGGATATCTTATGGCTAATGGATGAGTTTCTCGCTCGGTTAGTTTCTCTGTAGTCTTGGAAGTTGCTCCTTAACCTGAAGTTGTTTTTATATATATAATTACTTAAAACGGCTTCCTGTGTTGCCAATGCTTGGCTAGTCTGCCAGTCAGTTGTCTAATCAGTTGATACAAGCGAAAATTTTCGCACCAATTAGCAAAACATGTGTAGTACTTTGTTGTTCATCTTGCGATAGCATTTAATAAGGTAAATCTACTCTCTGTAACGCTCTCATAGATGCTTCTCCTTAAAAGCTGAAATTTTCTATATCTGCCAAATTAATACGTTAATTTAATTCTGCGAAACTCCTTTTACGCTGCTATAATATGACATTATCTCTTACAGTAATGCTATTGTAGCATTAGATAAATTATTTAGAAAAGCAACTGCTTTTCTGTGCTACTAGAGTTCTCTATAATGTTATTGTGATAACTGAAATTATTCTGGTGAATAATTGCATTTGATAATGAATATTTTACTGTTATCTAAGTTACTATTATAGAAATAAACATTTATTAGTCATTAAATCAAGATTTTTTCCAATTTTTTCTGTTTAAGTCATATATATATATTGTGTTGCTTCAGTACTGTGCTACCTTTGAATACTCTTTTAAAAATTCTTTTATACAATTATATACTATGCTGCTTTAGTAATAAATGCAAGTTAGTACTAGGAAATAAGCTATCATGAATCTGAGACTTTATACTCCAATAGTAGCGTATTAAAAAATAGAGAAAATAATTGTAGCAGTTTAAATTTTCGAAGTTTTCTTTCAATCACAATGTTATTTAAAGAATACTTAGAAAAAATTCAGATTCATTCCTTTGATAGAAAGAATTACATAAACTTTATCAAAGGACATTTTCATTTTGATGTACGAAATATTTAAGAATGGTAGTATTAAAATGACGTAATACGTCATCTCATTAGCATTTCGTGATAACAGAACGATGAATTGTCATAAAATAATACCACTTTATTGCCACATCAAACGATATCTACTCGAATAAGATTTAAACCATTAAATATTTTTGAAGAATTATTTTATTTATTTACTACCAAACATATTTACTTACCCTAATGCTACTATATCACTAAAATTGATGAAGTGTATTGTCTTGTTTTGTTTTTCTCTTTTATTCAATTTCCAAAATGCATAAATAAAAAATTCCGAGCTGCGATAGCATTATTATTATTATTATTATTATTATTCATCTAGTAGATAGAAAATCTGAAAATTTTTTGTTTAAATTATAAACATCAGTTCGAAATGCTATTATTAAATCAGGTAGAAATTTATAAATTGCCACGACGCGATTACGATGCTATTAGTGTTTCACTATAGTAGTAAATTTCCCCAAATATCGCAGAAAAAAAAATAATAAACCGTAATTATTGTATTAAGGATAAGAGAGAGAATTTTTTTTTTAACTTTTTTTTTCCAAAACAATAAGCCGAGAAATGAAAAGGAAAAAAAAATAATAATAATAATAACGAGCTTGCACTGCTACAATAGCAATATCTACTACCTTTATGTGCTATTTTCCACCAATATAAAATTTAATAACGTCAGTAACATTTTAATGTTCAACTGAAAAAATTGCTGGAAAAAAAAGACAAAAATAATAAAGACTTTAAATTTAATTTAAAATTTCTAATGTTGTTGTTGTTATTATTGTTGCTATTGTTGTTGTTTTTTTTTTGTTGTCGTTGTAACTGCTGTTGTAGATTTTATTAAAAAACGAGATTATTAATTTATAAAACTTGCGTTATTTTTATTTAAAAAACAAAATTTGATTAACTTATTAATTACAAAATCAATTATCGATTAAAAAGGAAAGAAATTTGTCAAATCATTAAAGGCTTGATATTTTGTTCGTGTAGCAACATTCAAACTTTAGTAGCATTAGCTGCAACGTTATCTATGTTCGCTTAGCATTCTTAAATTTATTTTGAAATTTTCTCAGCTTAAATTTTTGTTTTTTAAGAAGTTATACAGAAGTTCTGCATCATGAGGATAGAGATCAGTTGGAGTAATCCACAGTAAATCATAATTTAGGGATTTCCGGGAAATGTTATTAAATTTAGCTAATTTCTGTCATCCGTCCAACAGTTCTATTATCTAATAACATAAGACATCTCAGTTTAAAATAAAATTTTGGTCGATATGCATAAAATTAGCAATCGAGTATAAACCGTCGAGTTCTGTCTGAATCTGGTTATTGAAGGAAAATTTTTACTTAAATAATTAATATTTACGACATTTTTGAATGAAAACAAGTATTAAGATAGAATAAATATATGGAAACTCTTACTAAACAGCAAGAAAAATATTAAAATTTAATTGGATTCTTTGTACATATTAATATACATAAATGAGTTCTTTATTAAAATTATTTTCGGTTGCAGATGAATGATAGGATAATTAAACTTTAATTTATAAATATAAATTATCTTAAATTCCTTTAAAAATTTAATTATAAACAAATTAACAAAATAAAATTAAATGCCAAAAATAAATATGCATCTCTACTTCTCTGCACGACTCCTCGCTATAAGGAGAAGCACGCTTTACGTTTCGTTTTTATTTTTCTTTATAGAGCGAAAGGTAATTATACTTTAATTATTTTTGCAACTTTTATAAGTTGTTTTAGCTTTATCGATATATTTTGTTATCCATCAAGCAGAATAGAGGGTTATAAGGCTGAGTTGATAACGAAAGACAATCATATGAGGGCAAAAAGGATCGTTTCAGATCATCCAAGTAGAAGGGGCGATCAAGCGTATTGATGTAATCGTTGTGTTACAATTAAGTCTTTCCCAAAGACTCGATCTATCGATTTACAACCGAAGCCGATCAATGAAACAAACTAAACTTATCTTCTAATAATTATAGAGTTAAGTTCAAAATAAAGTTTTAAAAGATAAACTGTAATAGAAGAAGAACGAAAGAAAAACATCATCTTCTGAAAGAGAAATAAATTCGCAGAAATTCTATAAAAAAGATGAATTATAATCTAATTTTGTATAATTTTAATTCCATTATATATTGCTGATGACAATCTGCATGAATTACATTAATTTTCATGATAATTTCATTGTATACAAAATTATTTATGAAAATTTTCCTGATTTTGATATCATTCTAAAGAACTCGATTATATTATCTAGTCAAAACTAGTTTACATCAGTTCTGTTTATATCAAAAACCAAAAAAAAAAAACATGAAAATTTCGAAACAACGAATGTTTTATATTAAATATATTTTGGCATTCCGGAGATTTTCTTAAAGAGTTATGAAATGTGATACCGACAATTACCATCTCTATACAAAGTTATAGAATTTTAAAATAAAATCTGACAACCTAATTTTGGCCACTGAAAAAAATTTATAAAACATGAAATCTCACATAAAAAAACATTTTTTTTATATATATTTTATTCAAAATCTCATTTAGTAAATTTCATTACTACGGAGAAGCAAAAACAAAAAAGGCAAAAATTAGACTATTTTGGAAGAGACTGAGAAAGAAAGAGACATACACATACACAATTTAATCGATTGGTGATGTTAGTACCAATGTAATTTTCCTAAGAAAGTACTAAGATGATACGTGAGGAGAATTTTATACTGTTGCAGATAAATTAGAGTTCTCTTCATCCAGGAAGTAAAAGGAAAAAAAACCTATTAAACTCTTATTCTCCGTATAAAAAGCTTACTATCCTAGAAAATATATTCAAAAATAAGTAAAATTACCTCACAAAAAAAATAATAATTTTGGTTTATAACCTAAGAATAAAACCTTGTTTGTAAAAAAATTAAAAGAGTATCTTTTCGTAATTTAGTTTATGTTTTTTTTTTTATTTGTATCTGTTGCTCATGAATTAAATATGATTCTAAATAAATGTCCAAATTGGATTAATTTTGTGTGTGTTTTAGTTCGAAGGGAGATTTTTGTGGTCGGTGACATAAAAAGTTGATTGAAGTATATAATGTTTTCGAATTTTTCTTTACGATATTTTATTTTTCTTTAATCTTCTTTTATATAATTTCATAAAATTAATAAAAAAAATTTTATAGATCTAAAACGATAAAAGATTTATATTAATTAGATTATCGTGTTTTATTCTAGATAATTTTCCAAAATAAACAGCATACTCTGTTCGTCCTTTATGTTAACTATAAAAAAAATATATAGTTAAAAATCAATGCAAATTTGACTATAAAATATAAAATTTTTTAATAAAATTTATTTATTTTTGTTTTTCTAAATTTATAGAATTTTCTTTAGAAAAAAAAAAAAAAAAGTATTTTTCGGAACGTAAATTAAACTTATTCCTCTTTTGTTTTGTTCTTGATCTTTTGTAGCATTTGGTAAATCAGTTTAAAATAGTTAATTTAACGAAATTAAAATAGATTCTGTTACTTGAAGTAGTTCGTCAATCAATTAATGCAATAGTCTGACAAAATAATCTTATAATTTTGATTCTCTTTTTCTTTCTTTTTAATTAATTTTGTAGTCAATTTATTTAAAACTATTAAACGTAAGTACCATTACAGTATTTCGACTTATTAAAATAATTCCTGGAAGATTAGAAGAAAACGATATTTATTTTAATTCCCACATCAAAAGAATACTTAGCAACGAAACTTTTACACTGATCATCAAAACAATGATACGTATTTTGAGTTTCGATCATTCTATGAGAAATTTTTTGATTCCAAATATGATGATAAGCAAAAAATATTTTTGATTTGAAAGCTCAAAAAAGCATTCGAGAATGTGTTTTTAGTAATTTAAAAATGTAAATATGTTGTTTTGTTATGTCAAAAATAAATCAATAAAGATGTATGCGAATTAGGAAAGTATTGTTTTAATAACTTAGAAAGATGAATGTGATGCAAGAAAATATTTCGTTTTAGTATCTTAAAAAATGCGTGTGTTCCAAGAAAAAATTATTTTGTTTTAATACTTCAAAATGTATATATTGTGAAAGAAAGTATTTTTAATTTCTCAGAAAGATGTAGACGATGCAAGTAAGTATTCTGTTTTAGTACCATAGAAAAATGTACATGATGCAAGAAAGTATTCTGTTTTAATACCTCAGAAGGATATAGACAATGCAAGAAAATATTTTATTTTAGTATCTCAAAAAGATGAAGATGATGTAAGAAAATGTTCTGTTTTAGTACTTCAGAAAGATGTATACAATGCAAGAAAGTATTTTATATTAGAACTTCTGAAAGATATAGGTGATGCATGAAAGCATTTTGTTTTAATACTTCAGAAAGATATAGACAATGCAAGAAAGTATTTTATATTAGAACCTCAGAAAGATGTAGATGATGCAAGAAAATGTTTTATTTTAGTACTTCAGAAAGATGTAGACAATGCAAGAAAGTATTTTATTTTAGTATCTCAGAAGATAAAGATGATGTAAGAAATGTTTTGTTTCAGTACTTCAGAAACTTGTAGACAATGCAAGAAAATATTTTATTTTAGAACTTCAGAAAGACATATGTGATTCAAGAAAGTATTTTGTTTTAGTACCTCAGAAAAATCTAGATGATGCAAGAAAGTATTTTATATTAGAACCTCTGAAAGATATAGGTGATGCAAGAAAGTATTTTATTTTAGTTCGCCAAGAAATTGCAAATGATGCAAGAAAGTATTTTCTTTATGCAAGAAATTACTTTCTTTTTAGATCTTAAAAAACGAATAAGTTATAAGTAAGAAAATAGTTTGTTTTGAAATTTAAAAATTGTGATGCAAGAAAAATAATTTACCATTTAAAATTTATGCTAGAAAAATATACTTCGATTTTTTTAAGATTTCATTTAATTTTTTAAAAGTGCAAATATAATTTTTTTAAAGAGAAATAACAATTTGAAAGCATAAGACGTGTCCAAAATGATTTCACTTAAAATTTTAGTATCATATTGATATAAGAAAAAAATTATTAATTGTTATCTATCAATCTTACAATAATTCCTGTTAGTTTTATAATATTTAAAAATTGGTTACAAAATATTTAAGTACAATTTTAAGCATCCACCTAAAGAATCAGAAAGAATATCTACTGTAATTTATTAAAATTCCGAAAAAAAAATCAAAGGTAACAGTTTTAATATGGTATTTTACCGTTCTTATCTAATATCATGTCAAAAATCCAAATAGAGGATTTAAAAAAACGAGCTAACTTTATAGTAAGATTTATGAAATCCAAGAAACGATCTACAACAATTCTGAATAAAATTATAGAATGGAGTAAATCCAATAAAAGCAATTTATTTTCCATTCTTTAACGAAAAAGTAGGCAAAAAAAAAAAAAGAGAATTGCAAAAGAAAACACAACAAAAATCCTTTTTTAATGAGCTCAGTTTTCGTTTCGGTCTTAACCAAGTGAACAATGCAGAAAGCGTTTTTTTCCCCCCTTCTTTTTTTTTCTCTTCTTTTACTTTCTTATCCGTATTCTATCTTAACTATTCTAGTATTGGATTGTTTAAAATTTATGATATCTTTTAAAATTTAGTCTTCAAAAAGTAATCAGTCAAGCAGTAAAGAAGACGAAAGGGAAAGAAAAAAAAATTATCGATAAAATGTACAGTCTTTTTGGTCGATCTTTTCCTTGTTCTAATCTCGTTTTCCAGCATAACACAAAGTTGTATTATGTGGAAGAAGGAAAACCCTGAAACCAATTTCCGAGTTTCCACGGAAATCAATCGTTTCGGATTGGAGAAAGAGTTAGTTTCTATGCGTTCCGATCCCGTTCTTCTTAACAAGGTAACGAAACGGAGCGTAGAAGTATTCAGTAAAGAAAATTCGATGATCCATAAGAATGACTTTTCTTTGATTCATAATTTATTCGTCTCTACGATGTCTTTCGACGTTTAAATTTTACCTTTTTAGGAAACGATTTACAGTTTTTATCTGACTTAATGCTCTTCAATTGGTCCATTTGAATTTGAATTGACTAATCGTAAAATGTGGGCGTTACTGAATATTCTTACAATAGACAAAAATTTTCGTAATTTCATTAAAAGTTAGGAAAATTTCTATAAAAATATATGGAATATTTTTTCCTGATTTTATAGGAAAACGATAGGAAAAAAATTGTTAATTTTTGAATTATATCCCCTTATTGTATTAAGATACCATAACTAAATTATCTCCTGTTATCAAAACAAGTAATTTTGTTCATGTTTGGATATCTGCGTGCCAAAACATGTTTGGTAAACATTTCAATACAGATTTACATCCAAATTTAAATATTAAATATGTGATAACGTTTTATAGTTTGAGCAACTACGTTAGAATTACTTTTCTTTGAGAAGTAACAATAAACCATTCCGTAACAGAGTTCTGCAACTCAATAATAGATTACAATATAATAAACAAAAACTGTATAACAACGAGTTGTGACGTAATAAACGAAACGTGACATAACAGTATAAAATGAGGTAATAATTGATATTCTGCAGACATACTCTATTTCGAACAGTTTTGTTTTTTCTTCCCTTGAACAGCTAATGGATTTGTATGTATTCGAACTCTAAGATTTTCTATCAATAAAATAAGAAATTTTCTTAAATTTTTTAGATTTTTTTGATTATTCTATTATAATTTAAATTTATTAATATTTTCTATCGATAATTATGAATTTAAACAATGCACACGCAACGGTTTTTTATAGTATTTTAGCCAGTTAACAAAAACACGTGACGTAATAATATCGACGTAATAATAATCTACAACGTAACAATTACTTCACATATTAACCAATAAGAATGCGGTAAACTAATCAAACAGTTTTAACTAATATTTTTTATATAATATTTTATATCGAATTTTTTTAAATATTGTTTTAAAAAAATAAATAAGTTTTAAATGATAAAAAAAAGCACATTTCGGAAAAATGTTTATCCTTTATTTTCTTAAGAAATACTACGCTTAAATGTACTAATATGATTCTTTATTACAGAAAAATCAGTTGGAATATATTTTGCCTCCGGATCATTGTTCAGTACTGTTTACTTAAAAGATATTTTTTTTTCTTTTAAAAAGATATTCGAGAATAAAGAATTTTCCGAAACAGAAATGTTTATAGATATACATATGTATTTTTTTTGTCTTTTTTTTGCTACATAATAAAATTTACTGTAGTAAGAGAAGTTAGTGAAGCATATCCATAACTCAGAGTTCGTTTCAGGAAAAAATGGAAAGCAGAGAAAATGTGTGTGATATGCAAAATTCGAATAATTCATTTTAAAATATATATATAGGCCAAGTTATTAATATCGAGAAGAGAACTTTCGAGGGAAGCAAAAATATCAAATTTACAAAATGTTTCCATGTCACGGCCGATTTTTATAAAAAAAAAAAAAAAGAAAGAAAAGAAAAACTTATCTCGAAACTAATTAAAATTATTAGATTTTTTTGCAAGGAAACTTATGAAATATTCATAATTTTCAAACAGGAAATTTTGAAAATATTTGTAATAAGTTTTAAAAAACATTTTTATTTGACAAAAAGTCGCAAAATAAAATGTTCTTTTTTTTGTCAAATTTGCCTCATATTTTCTGGATTTTTTTTGTCGAATTCTCTTCTTTACTTTATAATCTTTTTTTTTTTTTTAATTTTTGATAAAAACTTACCAAAACTTTATGTGCCAGTAAAGGTATTGTTGAGGAAAATATGCTTACATAATGGACATAGAAATATTTACGACACGTGTAAACCGGGAGATTTAGCTTATTGGATAAAGATGTTACCATCTTAGGAGAGAGAAAAAATGAATTTTGGGTCCAAATTATTGCCTGTTATGCTAAAGAATGTCTTCTACTATATAGCCAACGCTACCCAAGAGACTGATAACGTCAGCTCTTGTTATTCAGCACCTTACTTCACTTTCTGTGGACTGTCGCTTTTTATTTAGGAGTTGCAGTTGTAGCAAAGAGTTGTCGCCTAGAGACCGAATGGAAAATTTTCCTCTTCTTTTCGAATACACTACCCCAACAAATAAAACTCATCATTTCATTCAATTCTCCAACTATGTGAATTGGTATCATCAACTTCTTTATTTTTGGAACAGAAGTCATTTTATTCTCGATATTCTCTTTTGGAAATGAAAAAAAAACAACCAAAAAATTACCGAAAGGAAAAGGAAAACTTTTGTAAGACATAATATAAAATTTTGCATAATTCTTTTACGGTTAATACCTTGTTAAAATCTATTGAAAAATAAGCAAAAACGGGTTGCAACCAGTGTAAAATAGTCGTCACGATATTTATATTCATCTCAGATTTTGTTACGGTTTAATAAATTATCATTAAGCATAAGTCGATTATATTTTTCCCCCCGGCAAAAAAAAAAAAATTAAAAGTTTACAATATTTGCATATAGAAAATTTTAATTATTTTCAATTAATAAGTCCATTTAACTTGTTATTTTTTTAATGACGTTTACATTAAAAAAATCTTTTCTAATTACATCATTTACTTTAATTTACTTTAATAAAATTAATTAAATATCTAAGTTAAAAAGATAAATTTAGAACGAATACGTACAGATATATACACATTAAAATTTAATTATCTAATTTATCTGACGTAAAATTATTTTTAGAAGAAAGAAAAAAAGAGGAGACTAATAATACAGATTTTGATTGATTTATTTTTTTCGATAATTCTTTAAAGCGAATTTATGTATGTATATATATATATATATATATATATATATATATATATATATTTTTATATTAAACTGGAACTAATGTAGCATCATCTAAATTTTTTTTTATGTTTATTTAAATTAATACGATTTTTAAAAAAACTATTTAAAAATTGAATTGCTGTAAAATCGGCAGTAGTTTACTACCAATTTACAGTTAGAAAGTTTGCCTTTAATGATGCAAAATTGTAATTTTTGTACGTTTTAAACATTTAGTTTTTCGAATAAAAAACAAAAAGATGTTTTATGCGTTTTATGAATGTATGCTTTCGTATTTTCGTCATTACTTTGATGGTTTTCGCAGTTTTTTTTTTTAGCTCTTAAAAACTCTGCCAAATAAGCAAAGATTCAGTTCTCTTTAAAATTTGATTAAATGTCTATATATGTGCATTGTTTGAATTGTTATGCAGGTAAGTTTCTTTTAACGTGCATTGCAGTGAAGACTTGAAAATAAAGGAGATGCGTTTTATGCTTCTTATGAATGTATGCTTTCGTATTTTCGTGATTACTTTGTCGGTTTTCGCAGATTTTTTTAGCTCTTAAAAACTCTGCGAAAGAAGCAAAGATTCAGTTCTTTTTAAAGTTTGATTAAATGTCCATATATATACATTAGAATTGAAGTTAGAATTGTTATGCAGGTAAGTATCTCTTAAGATGTATTGCAGTGAAGACTTCTTATATTGACTTTGCACTTTTAAAATATTAAAAGATATATTTTGTTACATATCGGTTATATTTAAGAAAAGTTAAAAAAAGAATCACAAATTTTTAAAAAATATTCATTTTTTTAAGAATGAAATAAAAAAATATTCATATGTTTAGCTACATACAAAGTTAAACGTTTCTGTTAAAAAACTTTAATAATTCTGCTTAAACTATATAATTTAATGTAATTTAAACTGCATATTTTTAACAATATAATTCATTTTTAGTGATATTTTTGTTGTTACCTATTAAATTTTGCTTATTTTAAAGTTTTTAAAATAAATTTCTCTCTCTTTCCTCTCTCTTTCTCTAGGGATACACAATAGACTATTCGTCTCTAACCAAATAGAATATTTCTAATATATGAAACTTTATCCTTTTGAAAAGGAATTTCTTTAAAAAAAAAAAACGAGAAAAAAAATTATTTTGATTCATGGCATTATTCTCTCAAAGAAAGAAAAAAAGAAAGACAGACATACTTATTTTGTATTCGATTGAAAATTCGATTATTGCCTTATAACGATAAAAAAAAGGAGCATAGAAGGCCGCCGATCATCCTGCAGACGTTTTAAACCACACTTTTAAGGTAGTAGAAAGCCGCAGTATAGAAATACAATAGAATGCCACCAATCTGGTATCAGTTGGCGAGAATCCAGATGACAGAGATGGATGATGGAAGTAGAGAGTCAATCCTGGCAAGTAGGTGACCGATTGCTTGCATGTAGCAACTAGACAACTGTCTAACAACAAAAGTGACAGCCTGATGTCCTTTTATACTATTTGTTGTACGGTGTAGCAAAGGATTGGTCTCCGGCTTACAATCTATCTTTGCTTAATTAACATCCCGAGTTTGATAAAGAGTTTATTCTTCTCTACAAAATTTTAAAATTTCTACCGGTCGTTACGCTCTGTGAACTCTTCTGAAAAGTGATCTTTCAAAATCTTTGAAAAATGCCAAACCATGACACGTAAAAATTTCATATAATTTTTTTTTTATTTTTCTGTTTCGCTACCGGTAATCTTAGAAATATTTCGTAAGTATATAGATGGAGTTATATTTAAATCTATGAAGTATATACAAACATTTCTCAGTAAAACAGTCGAAAAGAATGTTTTGATACGAAATCATTACACAAATGGACATGTTTAATATTTTTGTACGTATTGTATCGGTTTGTAAACAACTCGGTATCTCTGAAATAATTGAAATAATCCCATACGCACGAGAAAAATTTATAAATATCAAAATCAGATTTAATGAGAATGTAGAATATCTTTAAATACTGAATGTGCAGTTTTAACAGGACAAATTAATAAGCTTAAATCACAAATAATACCTTCCATACGCATCTCAGAAAATTTTCGGAAGTAATCCTTGTTTAGATAAATTGTTTCTGTTTACAACTGGCGGTATAATTATAATGTAGCATGATAAAATAATTATTTTTGTATCGACTAATTCTAAATCTTGAATAATCTATTGTAACAATGGAGAAAAATATTTTTAATGGTTATTATTCCTCATATTACAATTAATTATTGTTTCAGCTAATAGGAAAAATTGTATCCATTCATCAGTTAGAATAACAGACAGAAACGTGTTTCTGTCAGTTATAAAGAAATTCTGTGGCACAAGAAAATAAATTTTCTTCTGTGGATATATAAAAGGTTTTTATATATCCACAGAAGAAAATTTGTTTTCTTGATACAAAAATAATCATGGAAAATAAAAATCATCAAAAACTCTACGTTATTTACGTAGAAATAAGTTGATATATATTGAAATTTTTACTATTTTTTTAATAAAATAATTATAAATAAATAAATAAATAAAATATGCTGAGTTTAATATAAGTTAGTACTGAATCTTTTTGTGTTATTTTTAATATTAAAAATTAAATTTACTTCTTTAGCAACGAGTATTTAGTGAACAAAGTTTTGAAAATTTCAAAAATAAAAAAAAAAAAATTTATAACGATTACTCATCAGATATTTTCTATAAGAACCGAAGAAAGGAAACATAAATAGCTTTAAAGTACAATAAATTTTTTTTTTTATCTGTCAGAAAAGAATAGGAGGGTGAAAGGAAAAAAAAAGTGAACATCCAAACAACTCGCACCTGACTCAATTTATGTCGTCGAAAATTTATTTTTAATTGATCCAAAGTTATCCAGTAAAGCGAGAAATATCAATAGATAGGTTTATATTTCTTGAAGAAAAGAAATGTTTTGCCAAAAGCAAAATTTTGTTTTTCAATCACGTTTCAGTGATGTATGCTCGGTGATAAAAGAAGAGTTTCATCAGGAATTCGTTTAAAACTCGACAAAATACCTTTTATCTGTTTGTTTGTCCGGAAAATATTTCTTCGGGATTTGATCGCACACCAAAGTATCAATAAATAGCTTGCAGTCTTGTAGCAAAAAAAGAAAAAAAAAAAAAAAGAGTGTGCCTCGGTTCAATTCCATGGATGAAAATCTATAAACGATCGAAAAAAACACACTGCTAAATAGGAATATTACGATGTCTTGGAGATTTGATGTTAGATTTCTAGATTTTCGTATGTGAAAGAAGTGGAAAGTTTAGAAATTTATTGTGACGCTTCCTTCGTTAGCTTAATTTTTACACACACACATATATATTATAAACTAAAATTATTAAGTTATATTTAAAAAAAATCAAAAACAGAATTGCATTATTCAAATATCAATCACAGGAATAAAACTGCAAATTGTTCCAATGCTACCGAAAACAATGTATATGAATAATTCAAAATTTTTTTCCAACTTATTCCTGATAATAAACTTATAAATTTTCAAACCTAACTGCTAACAAAATTATAAAGAATTCTATGGACAAAATATACAAACTTTCGACTTATAAAAAATGATTTATTATGCATTTTTACAAACTTTATCTATCCTCTTTTTTCCCTCTCCTCCTCTTTGATATATGAAATCTATATTTATCTGTCATCAAACAAAAAAAAATGCACAAAATAAATAAATATTGAATTTAATAACTTTTTAAAATAATTATGAGAAATTTTACAAGTAAGAATTCTTTTTTTCCCCTCCTCTTTTTTTCTAGGAAGTAAAAATTCCAAGAGAATTGTGTGCATATAAATATAGAAATGCGAATATGAAAAGATGGATAGCATTAATCTAAATATCCTACGTCTTCTTCAGAAGAAAAATTTCCATTCCAATATTTCCAAGTTAAGAGGAAGAGTAGTTGATGTTCACAAGTAGCTGATTTGTGTCAGACGGTAACAGGCATTTTGGGTAATGGACTGTGACTACTACTACTGTTCTTGATGCCTCTTGGCACGCAGTTGTCAACCAAAATGGTTTACACACTTTACTGTTTTTTTCCTTCTCTTCCTCTTCTCTCTCTCTTCTTGTTTTACTCCCCTACCAAATCTTTTTCCTCTTCTGGAGTTTTTTGTCGTGTCATAATGAAGTAGATAAAAATTACAAAAGCCTATTGGAAGTTCCCAAAAGTGCGATTGCTCGTTTCCTCTTTCACAAATTTAGAGCAGAGCTTTTTTTTTCTTCTTCTTCTTTTCTTTTGATTTATAAATGCGGTTTTAAGCTGAATATATTATTTAAATTTATGCATTTTTAAAGATAGCTACTAAAGAAAAAAAAACGCGTTTAATTTTGTGTTTCTGATTTATTGCGGTTATTGTTTCTGACGTAAAGAAAGACCACGAATTTTTTTTATTTTTTACAGAAAACGCACTGCAAATTTGCAATTTTTAATCTATAAAGTTTTCAAATATATCTAACGCTATAATTTTAATAAAATACAAAAGAAAAATTTCATAAGATATATTAAAGCTTGTAAACTGGTTGATGTCACAGTTTTGAGGTAGTAGCGAAGACTTTTTTTTATCGTTTCCTTTCAAATGGAGTTAATGGAGTTTAGTGATCTTCATTCTTATATTGTCTTACAGGTATCGCTACATAATTGTGCCATTGGTTGCTTTATATATCCTATTAATGGTTAAGGGTGGAAAGTAGGAGTAATGGCCCATCATTGATTCAGTTAAAACACGAAAATCCATTCTTCAACTGATCTTTTGAAGAGTTCATTTGAACAATAAAACTTTTCTTGTTTATAAAAGGTTTACGTTCTTTCTCTCTCTCTTCTTTTTTTCTTCTTCTTTCTGTTAAAAGAAAGTTCGTTATCTCAGAACAAAATCATTTTGTTAGTTTTCTTCTTCTTTTTCTTCTTGTTCTTTTTAAAAACTATTTAATTATCAATACACAATGTCAAACTGAATTCTTTCAGTTTTACAGTTTTCTGATGAAAGTTAAAGAAAAGTTAATAATATTTAAAAAATATATATAAAAATGAATAAAAATCAGAGAGATGTATGAATGATTTCTGAATGAACTCTGATTTTTAGATGTTTTTCTCGAAAAATTTATGAGAATTTTTCGCATCGGAAAATCCTGCAATATTCTAGCTTTTACGACAGGAAATCCTTCACTATTCTTTTCCCATTGCAGGAAATCCTGTACTATCCTTTCACCCATATCCTGCACTTTCTTTACACCGTTATACATAGTATTTTTATACTGATGAATTGCTTTCTTTCAAAACATGATGCAATTTTAAAGGCATACGCAAACCGATTTAGAGAAATTTTATACTCTTCATATAGAAAAAATCTTATATCAAAAAATGGTACAATTAATAATTCATATTTAAATATTGAATTTATTATGAATTTTTCCATCTATCATTCAATTTTTTTTTTTTTTTTTTTTGCATTCCATTCAGCAATATAAGGCAGAAATTTATTATTTATTAAAAAAAAAATACTTGTTTATATCAAAATATTGAATGAAATATGATTTTTTTTGCATATTTTATATATTTTTGATATAAAATATTTTAAACATCTCGGACTTTACAATATAATATTGAAAATTTAATGGATAGACGTCTTGGAAAACAACAAATCCAGAAAGAAACATATTTTTGTGCAAAATCTGTAAAATAATGATAACAACAATAAATTTTGATACTTGAAAGATACAATGATAGTTTTTGCAGAAAGAAACAGGTGAATAAACCCAGAAACATGTGAATAAAAACCCAGAAAGAAACACGTGAATAAAAATAACTTATGCCCAAAATCTGTAAAATAATAATAACAACAATAAATTTCGATATTTGAACGATACAATGATAGTTTTTGCAGAAACAAATATGTGAATAAACCCAAAAAGAAACACGTGAATAAAAACCCAGCAAGAAACACGTGAATAAACCAAGAAAGAAACAAGTGAATAAAAAAATATGCCCAAAATCTGTAAAATAATAATAATAACAATAAATGCTGATATTTGAACGATACAATGATAGTTTTTGCAGAAACAAACATGTGAATAAACCCAAAAAGAAACACGTGAATAAAAATATACCCAAAATCTGTAAAATAATAACAATAACAATAAATTTTGACACCTGAAAGATACAACGATAGTTTTTGCAAATAATTAACATTATTATTTTATTTGTTTCCTTAAAGATAATTAAAAATATTTAATATTCTAACCCAACACGAAAAAATTAAAATTCGAAAAAATGTAGACAAATGTTGAGTAAATTAGAATGTAATCCGATGTAGTTTAAAACTGTCACTTTTCTAAATGAAAAATACAAAAAAAGCAAGAGAAATTTTATTTAATTTTCTTTTAACATTTAATTTTTTTTTTTTTTCCTCTTTCTTCTTTTTTACAGCGAAAAATTCACTTTTAATTACAAAACTTCAGACTTTTTAGATATGGTAAAGAAACTCTCTTAAACATAAAATATGGCGGCTAATTTATAAAATCTCGAACGAAACTTATACAAAAAAAAAAAAAAAAATTAAAAATATTTTTTTAATTAGATGTAAAACTAAATTCTGATAAAAATCTAAATCTTTACCAAAATAATAATAATAATAATAATAATTTGTTACAAATTTCGCGAATTGAATAATTGTAATTATCCTTAAAAATAATATAAACTCGAGGAAATTTAATTCTCCCAGTCTAAGATAAATGAGGAAATTGAATAAAATTATATTAAATTAAAAATACGGAAAACTCAATTAATGAAAGAGCTCGCTCCGAAAATAAGAAGGTGAGGAAATTGGATAAAGTTTCGTTTAATTTTGCCAAAATCTTATTAGTTTTTGTTATAAAAACTTTTAAAGTTGTCTTTTATATATTTTACAAGCAAAAAAAAAACGTTTATTTATTTACTTTTTTTTAATATATTCGTGCGTGAAAGAGTTTGTGAACAAAACAACTTTTGTTCCAAATTTATATATATATATATATTCAATATTCTTCTTGAGTATGAATAATCCGGCTTTTGATAGAATTTTTTGCATGTATTAATTCAATTAATCACGTTAAATGCGAGCGATTTTCTTTTTCGCAAATTGCAAAAATAATTTTTACAATTTAACAAAACGTTCTGATTTTTTTTTTTTTTTTAATTCAGTAAAGTTTATTTTCCAAGATATTTTTGTCACTAGCTCGAAATTTAATTTATTCGTTCTTTAAAAAGAAAAAAAAATAAGGTTAAAAAAAAATATATAGAAAGGAACAGAATGGTAAGATATGAATTATAAAGAACATTTGAATTAGAGAAAATTTTCGACGGAGATCATTCTTTCTAAAAAGGTATAGAAATAAGTATTGGTTGGCAGATGTTCTCTGCTTGTCTTTCATATTTATTACTGAAGTATGCTGCAAATGGAAAATCAATGTCACAAGAGATGGACCAAATGCCCAGGAAGTAACAGAAAATGTCATCTAGCAAAAGTGTCCCGTCTTAAATCTCAATAATCTGCTGTTTATATTCCTGGCAGAGAAACGTATATAAAATAAAATAAATTTAATTTCTGTCAATCATTTTTTCTACAATTTACTTATTTCTATGCTGAAGAAAATAATACGAGAACGATTTTTTTTATCATACTAAAGAAAATCGTAAAAGTGAAAATTATCATCGGTAAACATTTAACTTATTTTAACTCGAAAATTCTTTTAGAAAATAACTACAGCATACTCTTCATAAAAATAACCACGATACTCTTTGTTGAATTAATTTACATCTTATGTTGTTTGTTAGTTTGTATCAATATTAAATGAGGAAGTAAACTGCGGAAGTATTGGAAGAATAGATTTGATACGATAAGTTATAAGTTATAATATAGGTTTCTTATAGGTAATAGGTTTCTTATAGGTAATAGGTTTCTTATAGGTTATAGGTGTCTTATGGGTTATAGGTTTTGCATAGGTTATAAGTTTCTTATAGGTGTCTTATGTGTTATATGTTTCTTATAAGTTGTAGGTTTCTTATAGGTTACAGGTTTCTTATTTATAATATATTTATCTCTATTTATTTATGCAATTTTTTCTCACTTATTCTATAATATATTTATTTATATACTAAAGAATTTAAAAACAAGAAAAATTTTTATAAGAAAAATATCATAAAATAAAAACGCTCATCAGTAAACATTTAATATATTTTTTTACTCGAAATCTATTAAAATTCTTTCATAAAAATAATTATGCTTTTCATAGAAACAATTATGATATAATTTGTAGAATTGATTATATCTTATATTATTTGTTGCAATTTGTATCAATATTAAATGGGGAAGTAAACTGCGGAAGTAGTTGAAGTTCGGAGGATGCAAAAATTTGATACGAATTTATAGGTTTTCTATATAAAATACGTCTGTCACTGTTTATTTATATAATTTTTTCCCTCACTTATTTCTAGAATTTATTTATTTGTATACTAAAGAATTTAATAACAAGATCAATTTTTATAAGAAAAATATCGTAAAATAAAAATGATCATCAGTAAACATTTAATATGTTTTTTTTTTTTTTAACTCGAAATCTGTTAAAATCCTTTCATAAAAATAATTATGATATATTTTGTTTCATTGATTCATATCACATATTGTTTGTTACTATTTATATCAATATTAAATGAGGAAGTAAATTGCGGAAGTAGTGGAACTATGGGAGGTTGCAAAAATTTGATACGAATTTATAGGTTTTTGTATATAAAATATATCTATGTCTATTTATTTATACAATTTTTTCTCACTTATTTCTACTGTTTACTTATTCCTATACTAAAAATAATAATAAATAAATCAATTTTTATCAGCAAAAACGTCGTAAAATAGAAACCGATCATCAATAAACATTAAAAAATTTTTTTTTATCAAAATCAGTTAAAATTATATGCCTTTCATAAAAATAATGATTAATATAACAAAGCATATAATGTTTGTCGCAAATTTTATTAATATTAAATGAGGAAGTAAAATACGGAAGTAGCGGAAATGCAGAGGAAATAAAATAATACCGATAAAATTTTATATTGAAAAAAATTGCAAAATGGAAATGATCATAAGTAAGCATATATGTCTTTAATAAAAATGATTATGATAAGATTTGATGCATTAATTTATATCATATATATCGTTCGTTGCAGTTTTTATCAATATTAAATGAGGAAGTAAAGTGCGGTAGTAGTAGAAGTATCGGAGAAAATAAACATTCGATGAGGATTCATAGGTTTGATATTTAGAATATGTTTGCTTCTATTTCTATTATATTTGTTTTTATCTTCACAATAGAAGAATTCTGCTCCATTGAACCGAAGAGAAAAATTAGCAACAGTAAAGTAAAATTTTTCACAATGGTATTTGTTAATTTTGATAATAACTCTTTCCTTGTGGTTATATTTATTTATCTCTTGGAATGACTTAAGAAAAGTTTTTTTATGATTAAATTAAAGTACAGTAAGGAAGCAATTACGATGATATTACTCAGCATTTTATTCCACATCTACT
>WUQG02452385.1:0-12847 GCA_011317285.2 Androctonus mauritanicus | reverse complement strand
AATTTTCATTTAAAAATTTATACTTATTTAAGTTCTGATAAATATATATTTTTTTGTTAGATATAATTGGTATAATTCATTAGTTAATAGAATTATAACAAGTTGTAAGAATAAATAATAAAAGATTTTGTTCTTTAAAAGGGAATAGAGATTCAGGATGACTGTACAGTTCAGAATAGAGATTCATTAATAGTTACTAGATTTTGATTCTATTTGTTAAAATGACAAAAAAACAATCAATAAAACAGTCAATTTTTCAGCTATTCTCATTTATAATAAAATATCCTATAAATAAATAAAAAAAATGAAAGAAAAAAATTTGTGTGTCTCGTAGTGTGATTTGAACCCAGGCCAAACTGCTGTAACAAAGCATGTATCCACAAGACTACGACAATTTGTTTAGTATGGCAATTCCAAACTGTAGTTAAACATTCACCTAAAACTTTGACCTGCAATATCTCGAAAATGGTTGACCGTCTGCCGACAAAAGGGGGTATCACTATATTCAGGAAGACATACTCTACAACCCTATTAAGTTCCATCAAAATTGGTGGATTCCACTTGAGGACCACTCCTTATACAGTAAGTAGATTTGTACTTTTATTCTCTAAAGATATTTTAGATATCCATTTAGCCACTTCAATTAAAATTCTTTAACTGAGGCAAAGTTAGAGTGCTTGTGAATTACTGACTAGAGTACAATCATTCTTAATCTATTTTTTCTCAAGTTACATTGTTGTTTGAATTCTGAGGTCCAGGAGATTCCCAAACAGCACTCGCTCATTTCACTCAAATTATAAAAACACATTTAAATTTGGATATAAAAATTGTTTGAAAAAGAAAATAATTGTTTTTAGATAATACTAATTGATAAAAAATTCATTATTTTTGGTGAATGAGGAACTTTTCTCTTTGCAACTTAGTTCCTTGTCAGAGACTTGGAGAGCTTACTGCTATAAGTTTCTTCTCTGAGCAGTGATAAATACTGCTAGTTCCTTGTTCAAGGGAGGAGAAGAGGAAAGAAGGAGGTTGTAGCTAACAAGGAGAGAAAAGGATTACCAAAAAATCATGTAGCAATTACGAGATGAAATGCAACTCATCCTGTCAGGGATGGCTGACTGAGATGGCAGATATGGAACTGTATTAAGGCAAGGGAATTATTGGTGTTTAACATATGATTTATTAGAAGATGAATACAGGAGAAAATAAATTCGCTCTCAGGTATGTGCTCAGGAAGGCAAAAAGCATGGCTCTCCCAAGAAAATTGTAGTTTTAAATTATCTTATCATTAGATGTTAAGCCTAACTGTTTTATTGCTTTGATATTGTCATCTAACTCTTGGTATTGTTTCTATAAGATTATATATTATTATTAAGTGTTACTCTTAGTATTTAATTTTATGTTAAAATAAATGCTTTGAACTTTATAAACCAAACTTAAAGGGAATTTACTCTTGATAATTAATAACTATAACAAAGAATAAATGCTTTGTTATAGTTAGGTTTCTGAGTCAGTTCTTCTATCCAGACCTCTATGTGACTGATCCATGCATCATATATTGTATTTCAGTCATCATATTCTGATGTGTCGCATGTCAGAGAAACATACAAAACTTCTCCTTGTATCAGGCTGACATTATCGACTAAAATTCCCTGCGATCCTCACAGAATAAAATTTTTTCGAATTCTTAATTATTTAAACTTTGTGTATCTAGTATTCATTATTGAAACATATTGGGGACTATTAAATAATGTTTCTTGAATCATTAATTAAAAATAATATTTTAAATATTATAGTTCATGAAAAATATAAATAAACAATTATAATAAAGAAAATATATTTTAAACTGTATTTCTAATTATTGAGACTTTATTAAAATAAATAACCCAGATATTGTTATGTAATAAATAGTATTTTACAGTTAGACTTCTCTAAGGATTCAGATATGATAGAAACATTTAATTGTTCTAAAGAGCAATCTAATAGGTAAGAAAATAATATATATTGATTTCATAAATACAAAATTATGTAGTCATTAATATTTGTAAAAATCTTAATAATTAAATAATTTAATATTTATTAGATATAAAATATCGTTATTGAAACCATCCTTTAAAGCTTTAATCCAGTCAACTAAAATATCCATTAGAAATGATGACCGAGGATTTTTATGTCTTCAATATATGATAAAGATTGAAGATGGCCATGTTTGCTTTGTAGAATACTTTGTATGTTATAAATTTACTGAAATACTACTAATTTCTAAATTTAATGAAAAATATTAATGAAGATGTAATTTTTGATTAACACTTCATAAGAATTTTTAAAATAGAATTAATTTAATCTCTGATTTTAGTTTTTTGTTTTATCAGTAATAAAATTAATTATCAAACTCTAAACTTAATTATTATTATTATTTTTTTAATAATACAAAAAAATACAAGTATTCCTTGATTTAAAATGGGGTTCAAACAGAATCCTACCATTGAAAGAAATGACCAAAATTTATGAATTGACTACTTTCAATATTTATTATTTCATTCTACTTTATTGTAATGAACTTAAGAAATGTAAAAATAAAAGAACCAGTCACAAAAAGAATGCTTTTTATATATCAGGTGAACTCAGGGACTGTAATCCTTTGCCAATTGCACTGATAAAACACAAAATTTATTAATGACGTTGCCATTGTAAGTTAAGGATTACTTGTGTTTTTATAATTTTATAAAAGTCAACTTTCTCATTGAGAAAAAAAAATAATAAATACTAATCAGCTTTTTTATCAACTATTTTTTTTTTTTATTTTAATTAGTTGTCTTACAACTTTATAGACAAAGCTATGTCTATAAAGTTATATACAACTAATCATTAAAACAAGAGAAAATAATTTTAAAATTTTAAAGTTATATTAAATGAATGCATAGTTTGCAATTATTTTTATAATTTATATTTACAAGAAAGGGATTTTTAATGAAAGTTTAAATTACAAATTAAAATTATACTAATAATCTAATAAAATAGAGTAAGTTATACTTGCTCCTTGAATTATGAATTTAATTTATATTTGCTTTTGTTTATAACTCAGATCTGCTGTTATTTTTCCTTCAAAAGTATTGAAATAACTGTATATTAATATATTTTGTAGTTGGACCAATTAAAGTTTCTTATTTCACAGATTTGAATGAAAAGTTCTGAATATAAAATGAGGAGTTTTTGGTGTAATCACTGCTATCTTGAAATACTGTCATAATATGTGAACTAATTATGTAATTTTATATTATACTGATTGCTAGATGATTTTGCTATCTTATTTAAAATTTTTGAAAAGCTTTAGAGATTTTTTTTGAAATTTGGGAATGAAATTTCATATTCAAAGTATGAATGTTTGTAACCAAAAGAGCATGATATACTAATATAAAACTTTCTATAACACATATATATGTGATATAGAAAGTTTTATATATATATTATATATACATATATTTGTAATATTTAGTATATACAGATCTTAATTATGAATTCATAATCTAATATGATGATTATTTTAAAATTTATGACATAGACAATTGATAAAATTGAAATTTTTAAAATTACAATAATTGTTTGTTTAATAATGTATTTTATTTTTATTTCAGTGTACACCAGATGAAGATATACCTGAACAATAATTTAAATAGAATTATAAAGTTTTTAATGTATTATAATATACTTAATAATCAAAAATTTTTTTATAAAAGAATGAGATGTTGAATAATACTATAAAAGATATATTTATTAAATATTAAAAACTTTTAAAGCAAAATGCAATATCTTTTTCAAAAATACATTATTTCAAAGCAACACTATGAAAGTAATTTCTTAAAAATTAAAATCTATTATATTTCTTTGTTAGTTGCCAATGAAATCCATATAGTGTTTATTGATATTTTTATTTATCCAAAAAAAGTGCATTATGTAAAAAGCATGAAAATTAAAGAACTGATACAATAGATGGAAGTTAATTTTGCTTTATATTGTATATCTAAAAATGCCATTGAAATGTAAAAGCTGAAGACAATGAAATAGAGAAGTAATTTAAAATGTTACCAATAGATTACCGGATATATTCCTGTATATCATAAAATATTAGTAACATAAGAAAATGGTAAAAAATTTTAAAACTCGTATATAAGCCGACCCCCAACTTTCAAATGTTAGAATAATATGATATTCATTGAAATAAATCGATAATTTAAAAAATTTTCCAGATCCTGTTCATTATTGAAATACACGCCACAGACAAAATGCCAGACTTAGAGCATTGAAACATTGCGATGGAATGCAATACGAAGAAAAAGCAGAATGTGATCGTGCCGCATCCAGTCGAGTCTCTATGATACGATTTTATTGAAATGTTTGTTCAGCAGAAAATATCAAAGACAGATTAAAATTTTTCATCATTCCCGAATCTCAACAAAAATATTTGATTTTAAATGATAAAAATCAGAATAAAAACACTCAACAGAAATTTTTCTGAAAGTAACTGGTGTGAAAGTTGATCACCACGTGATCATTGAAAGCACAAATCTGATATCCAAAATCAACTTAAAATAATCATTCCATTTGTTTCAAATGATCAACTATTCGAAAACGTATAAATTGCCGATCAGAAACGACAGGTCCCTATTTCCATTTAATATTAATGATTCAGGATTACAGTGCGTTAAGAAATTATAAGACCCAAATTTGTTCAAATGTAAAGAAATAGGGTCAGTAAATCCTTTTCATTTTTATAAATATGTTTTCAAATAATACAATAAACTAGCTGATGCTATTATTGTTACAATTCTTTTATTACTTTTCAAAAATGAAACATAAGCAAGAAATAAGCTGTTAAGAAATAAGACCAATTAAAATTTAGCATAAAAACAGAGAAAAATAGTTAATCCATATAAATATTACTCAAGGAAATTGTGCCTTTTCATTGTCTTATACAAATTAAGCTACACTACTCATGCTTGCAAATGTATAAGAATATGCCATGGGGAGGGGCATTATGTTCTGAAAAAATTCAGCAAATTTTTTTACGTGGGTGCTGGACTCTGGACATGTAATTGCTGAAAAAATTGGAAGGTCCAAAATAGCAGTGCACAGTGTTATCAAAAAAGGTACAGCCTATGGAAAAAATAAACGCTCAGGAAGAAGAAATTAACTTCCAGAGACATTAGACACATTTGTCGACTTGCTGTTAACAAGGTTATCAACAAGAGAATTTCCGTGGAAATGAATAGAAAAAAATATACAGGGTGAATCTGAAAAAGCTGGGCAAAACTTTACGGGGTGATAGAACGCAGCTATACGAGCAGTATTTGTCATAGAATGTGTGGTCGGAACGCAAACGGTGAGCCGCTAGGTTAGAGCTAGAATGTATGGTGGTCCTATAGCATGGCCACCAAGATCGCCGGATTTTTCGTGTTTGGACCTTTTCCTGTGGGCCATATGAAAAGCCTAATCTACGAGAGCCCCGTTGAAACCGATATGGATCTAGTCGCCAGGTTTGCCGTTGTTGCTGGCGATATTCGGGAAATGCCTGGTGTCTTCGCAAATGTACGTCAGTTCCTATCCCACAGGTATGAAGCCTGCATTATAGCTAGCAGCAGCACTTTTGAGCAATTTCTTTGACCATGTACATCAATTACATTCCTGTTATTAAAATGTTTTCTGAAGTACCTCCTCTCATTCTTGTGTTACTTCTTTACATGTGACTCTATCTTTTACTTCTCACTGCTTGTGTTCCGACCATACATTCTATGACAAATATTGCTCATATAGCTGCGTTCTATCACCCCATAAAGTTTTGCCCACTTTTTCAGATATAGGTACCTAAATTATGAATTCAATTTGAACATAGTTTTGCTCATAACTCAAACTGTTTGTTACTTGGATATTGTTATGTGGCCTCCAAAAGTATTGAAATAACTACATATATATATTGTATTTTGTCATATATTTTATAATTGAATCAATTAGAAGTTTCTTATTTTACAATTTTGAATAAAAAGTTCTGATTATAAAGAGAGTTTTTTAGTATAATCTTGCCATCTTGAAATATTGTTGTAATATGTTAAATAACTATATGATTTGCCTTATATTGGTTGCTAGAAATCTTAAACATTATGATGTTATCATATGTTTAAAATGCTTGAAGAACTTTTGAAATTTTCTGAAATATGAAAATTTTACTTTTTTCAGTACAAATATTTATAACTCAAGGAGCACTTGCATTAAAAAATTTATAAATTTCTTGATATATTTACATATTTTCATTTGAATATTTTAAAAAATAATATTTTAAGTTTTCCATTTCTGAAATTTTATGGAAAGATACAATATAATCAGTGATCATATTCATTTAAATATGATCACTGATTATATTTAAATGAATTCACAGCATATCTAAGGGAATTCAAAAATTTATAAAATTTTTAACAGTGCAAATAATCTTTGACTTATGAAACTATTGTTATCACTACTTATATTTATTGTATAACTGTGAAGCAATTGGTAAATCTTCATTGCTTCACAGTTATGAATATATAGAAATTAGTCAATGCAATTCACAAGCATAGGGGCAAATCTAATTTTCTTGGGGACCCAAGCTTCAGATAATCAATATTTGGAATTTTGAATGTCTGTATATGCTTCTTTAACAATTATATACTTTGCATTGTTTCTTGGAACTCCATAAAAGTTGGGGGCCCTGGGCTCAAGTCCTGTTAGCCGTTAAACAGATCTTCCACAGCACATGTATACAAATACAAATCAGTGATCAATGATCTGATATATGTATACATTTTATGTTTTGGTTCCTTTAAATTGGTAGTAATTAAATTTATGATGATGCTGTATTGTGCTATAAGTTTAAACTTTTAAGTTCTGCTGCTCATAAAATAACATAATTCACCAAGCACTTTAGGCAGAAATACTAAAACTTATTATTAGTAACTGAATTTTTACTAATACTATAACAACTTTTAGTATTCTTGTTTAAAATACTTGTTGAATTATTTGTGTATCATGCTATACTGGACAATCAATAAATATATTTGAAGCTAATGACTGGATGTTTGAACCAAATCCCATTGTAAGCCAAGGATTATCTGTAAATAAAAAAATTGCACTGGTATTTTTTTAAAATTCTCCATAAGAAATTTCTTTGAGATTATTGAAAATCAATGACCTGCCTTCATATATGAATCAAGTATACATTAAAGTTTAATGTTATATATTTGGAGATTTCTTTCAATTATTCAAAATAAACTTCTAATACTCCTCTGATTTCATTATTTTCAGTACACTTAATAAGATATGCATTCATATCAGTTTAGATCACATCACAGAAATATACTTTGATATTCCATAAAAATTATTTTATATAAATTTTATTATTTATTTGAAATTATATATAATTGATGTTGATATTTTGATTCTTCTTAATTCAGAAAAAAATCAACCTATTTATGAGAAATAATTTAATATATTTTCATTAATTATAGTTAATAAATGAATAGTTAAAGACTTATATGTTTTTAATAAATTATTATATTTGTACTACATATAAAGGAACTTGGTCTTCTTAAAACTAAAATAATCAGCTTATTATGACAACAATATAAATAATTCTTTTATATTTTGGGTCATTATAAATTGATTTTTTTTAATTAAGATATCTGAAATAATATTTAATCATTTGCACTGTAGAATATATTATATGTTTAGCCAATATTTGCAGATTGGATCCTATTGAATTTATTTAAAAAAAGTATACAAAATTATAGAGAATAATAAACAATACTCTCTAATAAATGATTCATCTTTTGGAAGAAAAATTTATGCATTTTTAAATTTTCAAAAATAATTTTATTTTTTTGGTTTTTAATTATAGTATAAACAATAGTTATCAATATAAAAACCACAATAAATGTGTTTTATTCAAATAATAAATATTTGCAAAAATTAAACTTTTATTGTGAAAACTGAATTAAAAAATTGTATAATATGACCTAAAACATAAAAATAATAAAAATAAACACTTCTTCCAAAACACAATTCGTGCAATAAATCCGTAAAAAGTAAATACAATAGACTCTTGATTCTGAACTGGTATGGACCCTCAAAAAAGTTCATAAAAAGGAATGGCATTAATTAACATTATGGACTTTTTGGAATCAACTAAATAGTTCATAAAAATGTGTAGTTTGTAAATTAGAGGTTTGTAAAAATATGAGTCCACTATAGTTGGTGTAAATATCAATAAATATGTAATAAAAACAACACTTTAAAATCCCATAAATATTTTTAAACTTTCGTGTGTCAATAAATATTTTTATTCTTTATTATTTTTTAAATAAATATTTCTGCTTTCATTATTATTAAAAAATATTTAGGATGCTATAGAAAACTTTTACCTTATAGTAGATAATATTTTTCTCAATAAATATCACACAATTCAGTTAATTTAAAATATTATGAATAATATAGTATTACTGATCATGATGTATATAAGGTCAAATATATAACTTAACTTTGATTTGCAAGAACAAATGGCTATTGTCCTGAACAAGAAAGGATAATTATATCTAATTCAAATCAATTCTTCTTAGATTAAACAGTGTGTACTGCTTCAAAATCTCTCAAATATTCCATCCTTATTTTAGCAACAAGACCAAAAATATTTTATATTTAGATCACAAATTGCAGTTGCTATTATTGTATATTGTATATACTGTACATTAATAGGCTATAAGTCATTCATCAATGGATTCTGCATACTGCTATCTGTAAATTATGGATAAAATTTCTGAAATAAAGTTCAGAAGTCAACAAAAATTAATTCTTCTCAATGCATATATTTCTGAATTTAAGTTCTAATAAATAAAGCAAATTTATCAACTGACCTAATTATATATTCATGCTCAAATGAAGAAAATCATCTTGATACTATTACACAAAATAAATAACCATATTAAGAAATTTACTCATAATAATCTATTGAGTTGATTTTTCTACATGCCATTTAATTTTGATCAATAAATAAAACTTCTATTTATAGAGTTACTGTTCTATAAAGTCTTTATAATGAAATTCATATTTATATCTTAATAAATAAATCAATATTCCTGTAAATCTAGTTAAGTATATTCTTTGGAATTATTGTTTATTAAATCTAATTAGGTCAATACAAAAACTAGGTGTTTTAATGCCCAGTACAGATAGCAGGAAAGTTATTCTTAAATTCTTCTTTTTAATTTTTGCACAAGTTAAAATACTATCCAAATATTGGACAAAATTCCAATTACTACTCTTATTTCAGTTTTATATAATTACATCAATAATATTAGCAAACTGATTAATGAAAGTGAAGTATTTCTATTGTTTTAAACATTACTATATATATTTTTAATTATTACAGATTTTATAAAAAAAATTTTCAAATTTTAGTCTCTTCTCATCATAGTTTAGTATGCTAATTTTATTAAATCATAGAATAGTTCCAAATTATAGTATATTTATTGACTGCTCTAACTTAATATAAGAGTGCATTTAGAACAATCTCAACATTACATGTAATCTAATTTTAAATCTGAATCACACTGTTCAATTATTCAGAATTTACTATATATAAATTAACTTTTATTAGATTACAAAATATCGACTTGTTATTGCATTAATTAAGGTATCAATGTATCATTTTCTCAAAATCATTGTTTAATTTCAATACAATACTAAATTGGCCAATCTCATTCATATATTGTCAATTAATTAAACTTTCATCAGGTATTTTAGGGAATGATTTTATTGATTTCTTGCAATTATCATATTTAATGTTCAAATTTACTTCAATTGAAATAATAAAAATCAGTTTACTAGTCAAATTAATATTCTCAGACAATATATTTGGGATGTCAATAAACCAAAACAGCACATTTTTTTTTTCTTTTACATTTTCTGAATTAACATGATTAATGGGCAAAAATATCCAAATCTTTATAATTCAATTAATGGCTAATCTAAGAAGAATCTGGCTAATTTCCACGAGCATCTATTCCATACTGATATAATTTATGGATTATAAAATTGCAAAAACAATACAACTTAAAATAAGGTACCAAAAAAAGTTATGCATTTGTATTTTGCTTGTGAAAGATACTTAAAAATCACGCTCGAATCTTAGAAGGATATAAACTGCTATTGCAATTTTGCACAGTTTATCAGTACACTTACAAATAATACATATTAATTAAATATCTTCTCTTAACCTATAAACATTAAATCATTCGTAACTTTTTTAAACTAAAGCGCCAATAGATAGTTCATCAGGCAACGTAGAAAAAATATATACATTTTTAAATCAATCATCGTTATTTTATTATATTTTATTTTAATATTTTAGTATTAATTATAATAAGGCTAAAATTATAATTAATTAGTAATTTACATACGTATTTTTTAATAAAATTATATAATGCCAAATAGAATCTGCATAATATAATGTAATTGCATTGATAAATTTATTTGAATATTATTCGTTTTTTCTTTTTGAATATTAATTACGTATTGACTATTTCATTGATATTTGAAAAATTATTTAACTAATTACTGAATAGATAGTTAAAGGTTTCAAAATCGAAAAATAAAAATGCGAAAAAAATAATAAATGATTAGAGATAATTAATAATTGTAATGTTTTTAATTGAAAAAACAATATATTTTTAAAATAATAACGTCTATTGAACGATTGAAAGAATTCTGTCAATATATGACGATTCGCGCTTTTTCTCCTTCAAATTACACTGAGAAAATTTCAAATGGGGATTAATAGCTTATTCCACACTCTTAACTTTCTAGTATCTGTTAATATTTTCATGATTTACACAATTTTCCATGTGCACGGTATCAAGCTGGAGGTTTCCTTTAAGGCTGGATCAAGACGGGATAGAATCTAGAATTCATCTATCATTTGACTTGCGGGTCATACGAAACAATTAAAGGGGTCTACTTATCTTTCACTTAATGTTCTGTTTCTAATGATGAATAAATGTAACATTTTCTTAGGATTTTTAAATTTTTTGTTGTCCCAATTCTTTTCACTTCATCTTTCGTTCTTCCAATGAACTACAACCTTCAACCTACGAATAAAGTCCAGTTCTCTTTTAAAATAAATATCAAACAAATGGAATTACTTTTAAATCTATTAATAATCTGCTATTCCCGAAACGGAGTCAGCCGTATAGACAAGGAATCGATAGTTTGGATCCAGGATCAGGATCTATTTTTAAAAATCTGGATAAAATTTGTGATCTTTATTGAAAGAGATAAGAAGATGAACTCAGAGATTGGAGAATGAAGAATTTAGTGAGAAAAGTATAAACAAACATGAGAAAAGAGGAAAAAGATTCTGCCAGAAGAAATATGGAGGCCTTTTTGTTTTGGTCAACAAATGACGCCACATTCCATTCTAGAAGAATACTATGTGACGGGGCGAAACAAGCCCTTCAACAAGCTGCCCACCCCTGCGGAGGGGTCAGCCGGATTGTGGAGGACGGGGATCGACCAGCCGGGCCCGGACCCCATGATAAATTTTTAAGGGTGGGACCCGGGTCCTCCAGAGTGGAATACCGAAGCGTTTCCACGCGGCCAATCCGGCCGACAATATGGAGGCCATTAGAGAAAAAGAGAAGGTATCTTTTAGTAATCTCTTATAATACGCATGTGAGTTTATCGGATGGCCACGGTATAAGCGTGATTTGCTACTATTTTCGAGAGTCTTGATTCAATTACCATGTCCTATTTCCAAAAATTTTTTCTGAAAGGGTACAGATGGAAGAGGGAGTCATTGAATCCCATTTTCCGTCGTCCGGATGACCTCAGTGAAGCGTGCTATTTCCACTTATATAATCTGGGTTCAATTCTCGGATTCCACTCGGCAAAAATTTTCTAGGAGAAGTACGGATCCAGTTTGTTGAATCCCATCCTTCACTCGATTGTTGCTCCAATTGTGGGCGGTATTTGGACATTAGGATGCTCTGCCGTTTAGTATCCACCGGATGGAAAGCGCGTTAAAACACAAGAAAAGTCACTCTTGTGATAGGTGAATTTTGCTCTCACTCACAGAACTTTTTTATCCCTCAAATCAAGTTTCTGACCTTGTCGAATTGATCGTATAGAAATATTTTCCGCAGGAATCGAATCCGGGTCCAAGTTTATATAAGTAAGCTCGGGTGTTTCAGACACATTTTTAGAAAATGTGTATGAAACACCCGAGCTAGCTTATATAATCTGGCTGATCTCTCCACGGAATGATCACGCTATTTAGCAATTACTGAATGACTGGAAAGTTCAAAGAAAAAACAATAACAATATTGAATTTTAAGCCCTATCCCTACCGGTATACATAATTATAAATATCCTGTCTAATAGTTATAGGCTGTCTATATTATTGCATTCTATTTGAATTTTTATATATTCGATACTTTAAAAAAATCATGAATGGAAACTCGAATCGAAAGACGAACTACGTTTGACATTCCAATCAATAATTAAAGCCATTCTATGAACATTTGGTTTTTTTTTTATTTTCCGCATATTTTACGCCCCTTTTCGATCAGGGAGATTACTAAGGGACGGGCCAATTCCCTTTCCAACTAAAGCTCTGGATATAGAAAGTACCGCATTCTCAAGTGGGTCTCGCCAGCAATGCGCAGTAAGTCAGCTGAATTTTCCAATTTGCTCAATACGTCACCGCGGAAGCAAGCTGAACGAGCTGATCTTGCTAAAACAGTAAACGAAGATAGCAGAACAAGGAGAA
>WUQG02452374.1:0-12849 GCA_011317285.2 Androctonus mauritanicus | reverse complement strand
ACCCCTCCGCAGGGGTGGGCAGCCTGTGGAAGGGCTTGTTTCGCCCCGCCACTTAGTGCTCTCACTGAGTGGAAAGTTGCGTCATCTGTTAGCAAAAAAAAAAAAAAATTGAATGGAAAGTGGCGTCATCTGTTGACAAAAAAAAACGTAACCAGAAGAAATGAAGCTGCCAAACTGAACTCCGACATTGATATAATATTCGATATTGGGGTACTGCACTCTTTTTATTAATTATTAGAATCTACTCATCACGTTTACTAACATGATGATTAGATTGAATGGGTTATGTCTGGCTAACAAAACAACTGGCCTTCCCTCTCAGTAATTTCTCTAGTTGGAAAGGGAAGTAACATATGCAATATATATACATACAATTGAAATATACTGTATATATATTTAGGAGTAACTAGAGTTCGTAGATTTTCCCCTCAATAGTTGAGAAATAAATTTAACGCTGGAAATCATAACTGGGAGAGAGAATAAAATACAGATATACTAATTCATTTTTCTATTATCTTTTACATGATTCCTTACTGCTGATCGGACAACAGCTAACGGGCGGGACTCGATTCACCATTTTCTGCTTATATTTCTAAATATTGTAATTATTTTCTTTAAGGATCGCTAGATTCCTTGCCGTGTTTTAGTCAATATCGCCTATTGAATTAGCGCTCATATAAAATTTAGATATCTGGTTTTCTACAACTACACTGTTGATTTCTAAAAGGTTTTTTTTTATCTCTTATGCATTCTTAATGCCATTCTTAATTATTTACAAGCAGATGGATAAGTGCTGTATCAATGTGATATTTAAAGGTAAAGAATTATCCTAAAATTTTATCAAAATCTACTAATTAAGTAGAAAATTAATTATTTGATATAGGCATATGTTTGGCAGCGATTTGTTTTAGAGTCTACCGTAGTTGGGCCTCACGCATACTGAGATCAAGCCAATTAGTAATTTAAATAATGGGTTCAATGGGCCGATTCAGTACTTCCTGTAAAGCTGGAGGGGCGGACTAGATGATTAAAAATAGAGCATTACGACAAAATTTCATGAAAATCTACTAATTAATTAAAAAATTAATAGTATAATGGAGAAACACAACGGACAGACATCTGTTGTAATTGTCTGTCTGTTGTGTTTCTCCACTTTTAATCTCGTAAGTTTAATTTTCTTTTGGAAAGTAGGCTAATAAGATTCAATCAATTTACAATACAGTACCTTAATATTAATTTACATGAAAAATTCAAAAATTACATTATCTTATCCTTTATAGTAAAATTAAAAATTTTTTCTCTTGTGGTCTTAAAAGTCTTTTCTACCGATGACTTTTATTTTTTTTATTTCTTAAAACAACTTACATAGATAATTTAATTATAATAGTTACCGTTTTAAGTTTCTTTTTCAGAATTTAAAAACGCATCAAACACGGAATGCAACACATTTATAAATTCCAAATTTTTATATATTAGCATTACAGAGGCAAAATAGTGTGCAAAGTAATGCAGGGCTTGAGTGAAAATGCTAATTTTTCTACTATGTGGTTTGCTAAAATAGTCTAATTATTTAAAAGATATTGAGATGAAATTTTCGTTCTTTGAATCATCAGAAGAAACTCAATGACTGAAGAAGAAACTGTCAGTGTTGTATTCAGGTTACAATTGTTTCTGTACTACTGATCAGTTTTATTTGATTCCATAATTTTCAACCCAATTTAAATTAATTAATCAAATATACTGTTTTCTCGCTGTTTTATACTGTAACCTTTTCTTGATACAAATAATTATGACTGAAAAAGGCTTTTGTGCTTCTTATGCAGATAATTTATGAACATACAGCAATTTTTTATTTGATCCTGATTTATCTAAATTATAAGAGAATATTTTGAAAAATATATTACTTGCTCGAAAATAATTTGCAATAAAGATCTTTGATTCTATGTGAATTTCATCACATTTAGTTTCTCTTTCAGTTCTTCTAATACTAGGTGAAGCTGAGTTAATGCCAAAAACGTAATCGGGCGGATTGGCCGCGTGAAAACGTTTTGGGTTTTCACTCTGGAAGATCCGTGTTCCAGTCTCGAGTCCCATCCCTTGAAAATATTTATCATAAGGTTCAAGCCCGTCAATCCCCATCCTCCACAATCCGACTGATCCCTTCAGAGGGATGGGCAGCCTGTGGAATTGCTTGTCTCGCTTAGTATCCTTCCTGAATGGAAAGTAGCGTCATCTGTTAACAAAAAATGCCAGTAACGTTGTTATGCTGATAAGGCGCTTGATTAAGCAGAAGCATAAGGATCTGAGTTCAATTAACGTCTCTTCACCTTTATAGTTTTGCAAAACTGGCTATGTTCCTGATTGTTTAATCCCATCCTTCCCATGATGAGTGAATCAGTCAGGAATCAGGGCTTCCCTCGATAGCTATGAATCACTTCCTTCTAAAAGGCGACATATAACAAGAAATATTAACAGCACCTGATCATCATTTATTCGATTGTTTAATTGACAATCATACTTTATTTTGCATTGATCAAATTTTCTTCGGCACATTTAAAACCTTGTCTTATTTTATGAAATTTCAGCAGAAACAGAAAAAAATTCGCCATGGAGTTCCATAACTACAAAAAATAAATAATTTTATTTTAAATTCTTGTTTAATACGAAATTTCGTAAATTTGCAAAATTACCTTAATGATGATACTTCTCTTTATAATAAAGTCCAACAAACAAAGACATATTGCAGGTCCTGTGAATCTTTTCTGTATATATGTCATCTAAATAAAAAAATATATATATGAAACTGTATAGAGTATATTAAACTTTTTTGTATTTAAAAAATTTTCGGTTATATTTTTAATAATTAAAATATAGAAATTTTAATTATTAAAAATATAATTAAAATTTTTATATTTTTTGTAATGTTCTTATATACTTTTAATGCATTTAATACATTGTAAAAATTTTAAATGAATACAGAATAAGATCATGAAAGATTGAAATTCCTTTTCGATACTTAATATGAATTATTAATTCAAAATTTCGGGTATCTAATTTATGAAAATCCATTTATATTGAATATTAATAGGAAGTACTGCAAAGATAGAAACTTAATGATTATTTCTGTCGCGATTATTTTTTGTCCAAATTAGGAATATAGAAATATGATGTTTCAGTGTATTATTTTTTTGGTCAACAGATGACGCCACTTTCCATTCAATCAGAATTCTAAGTGACGGAGCGAAACAAGCCCTTCCACAGACTGCCAACCCCTGCGCAGGGTTCAGCCGGATTGTGGAGGCGGGGATCGACGGACCGGGTCCGGACTCCACGGTAAATATTTTCAAGGGGTGAGACCCGAGACTCGAACTCGGCCGTCGGCCGATTGGCCGCGTTGAAACGCTTCGGCTTTCCACTCTGGAAGACCCTGGTTCGAGTCTCCGGTCCCACCCTTTGAAAATATTTATCATGGGATCCGGGCCCGGCCCATCGACCCCCTTTCTCCACAATCCTGCTGAACTCTCCGCAGGGGTGGGAAGCCTGTGGAAGGGCTTGTTTCGCCCCGCCACTTAGTACTCTAACTGAGTGGAAAGTGGCGTCAAAAAAAAAAAACTAAAACGCATGGTTGCATCCGAAATACATATTTCCAACAATTAGACTCAATAATTATTAGTATAATAGTTCCTGAAATTGTCTTATTTCCTGATATAATAATATAACCATTTCTTCTCGTCGAGGTAGATAATGTTCACTTATATGGTGATAATATCATCTCTTTTAGAGATAAATTATTAAAAAGGATTTTAAATGAAGAAAATCAATACATATTTTATCGAGTAACTTATAAAACAGTATAATTAAAGTATGAAAATAAATAATACAATTTTGTTATGTTATATAGTTCATTTTTCTTATAATAAACAGTAATTAATGAGTAAAATATTTATTATTATTAATTATTATTAAAAATTTCTCAAATATAAACCAATAAAAACAGATTTTAAGATCGAATAAGGATCGTTAAAATGTTACTATAAATGCGGATAAAGTAGTCCCTGAATGAATTAAAAAAATAGGATTTTCTGATTGAGTTCATGCCAACAGGATAAATTATTAGGAGTACAGGTTTAATTATTTATTTAAACGAAAAGAGAAAATTATGCATATTAAATTTTAGAATTGGTATATAAAAAAAAATAATAAACTTGATACACATATCCATAAGAGCAACAAAGAAGTTTATTTATTTGCTGGAAGATTGAGGGTTCCCAGGTAACCTGTGCGCCCATGTAGTTTTACTTTGCATATAAACAAATTTGTAATATAGGAATACCTTATAGGTTACTGTTTATTCAACTATGTAACTGGTACAATAGGGTTGCACCAAAGAGAGATTTGTGCCTCTTACACACAGTAGCTATAGACCTTCAGATAATGGCGTACGTAGATAAAGGTTTAATGGAATCTTTTTTTTTTGTTTGACTCCGCTTTCCATCCAGAAATTACTAACAAGTAAGCATGGAATGCTTCAGTGCCCACTCTGGGCTGCCCAAATTGTGATGGCATTTGGCTGTCAAATGAAGGCTGGGATTCAACGAGCTGGGCTTAGTCTCTAACCGAAAAAATTTTAAAGGTATGAGACCCGAGAATTAAAGTTGGACTTTCCAGGATGTAAGAGCAGCGCACTTCCACGCGGTATCCGGCTAACCGATTAAATGAAGTCAGAACCTCTTCTATAAGAACCATGCATACATTTTAATCAATAATAATATCATTATTAATTACCATTAAAAGTTATCCAATTGTTATATTTGTACCTTGTTTTAATCTATAAAAATAAATAATATTCAGGGCTGGATTTATGCATAAGCTAGAAAAGTTACAGTTTAGAACCGACCATATAACGAGCTTCATGTTTCAATAAAAAAACGATATTGAAGACTTTTGAGAAGCTTCAGGACTATAATATACCTAAATCCGGCCCTGATTTTGTTGATCAAGATATATTATTTTTTTTTTTTATCACTTTTTTAGCTTTTTTAAGTAAACTCCTCTCATGACAGCATCTTGTGTGCGCTACTCTCAGATGTCAACTTTTTATTCCATATAGTTTTCCTTGTAAGCAGTTGCAAACATAGGCTTCTATGACAGAGTTGAGCAGATAAATATAATATCGAGGATATTGATACATAAATTCTCGTACAATATAATATCAAATTACTGAATTTCTATCAATAATTATTTTCGATTTAATACGTGAATTAATTTATTGACAAATATCTATTCGAATTAAAATCTTATATTAGTCGCTAACAGATTTTTTTAAAAAAATACTGTTGATATAAATCATGTTTAATATTATTGCATTTAAATGCAAATTCTTTACTTCTTGTAAGTATCTTTCCGAAACAGTATCATACATTTTAGTTGGTTGATACTTTCTCGTAACGTTTCAAAATTTTCGCAATATTTAACCATCTCATACGATTTAAATATTTGCAAGATTGGAAAATTAAAACAGATCGATAATTAAATAAAACTACAAAAATAAAACTGACGTGAATGATCAAAAAAACATGCCTTCAGATACTTTTGAAAAGATTTGTTATAAATACGAACATGCACGCGTAAGCGGTTTTTAATATCAAATCTCCCAACTCTCTAATAAGGTTGATAGTTTTAATTGTTGCAAAGATGATGACCTGCCAGGGGGCGTCTCGATTCCCAGATGGTGAATGGCCTTCAGCATCAGGGTGATTCGGCAATTTGCAAGCTGACGTCATTAGCTATATCCGGGCAACGAGGTAACCAAAATGGCGACAATGAATCACTGTTGTGGAGGAAACAGAGTGCATAACTCGTCGCAACAACAAGTGGATCGCTTGAAATTACTTTATCCATTAGTGAACGAAGATGAAACTCCATTGCCACGTTCCTGGAGTCCAAAAGACAAATTTACGTACATCGGTTTATCTCAGAATAACTTGAGAGTCCATTACAAAGGCAAGATTTAGTTTCTTACTTCTCCCCCTCCAAAGAATGACAGATTCGAGAGATTTAAAACTTATCGTGCACATTGATTGCTTTTTTTATGACTCATGTTCAATAACAATCTTTTCATCGATTGTGTGCCGTTTATGACAAGAACTCATATTATTTTATTTATTAATTCAAAGGAAATGAAATAAATTCATATCACTTTGATCTTGTTTGTTTATTTTTTCCAATGATTCACAATTCGCAAAATTCAATTACCTTCGGTGTTAGGTGCAATTTAAATCGTGCTAAGCCAGATTTTGTAAGGGTTTTTGCAACCTTTTACATATGTGATGACATATATCAAAAGAGATGCTGAACGATTAATTATATTATCTTATTTTAAATAAATTACCTATATAATTTATTCACTTTCTTCAAATATACTAAAAATGAATTCGATCAAAAGATTGTTATAAATAATAAAATTATTGAATGACAAAATGAGTTCCAAAAATTTTGTAATTCTGTTGTGCATTATTTTTTTTCAGCATAATATTAGGTAGAAAGCTTTGTCCTATCAATTTTGATACTTATATACATTATGTTTGTTATAATTTAATAAAACTTTTCAGTTATATAGTTTGACAAAATTATTGTTGCTATTGAATCTAATCATTTTTTTTTTAATTTTTAAAAATAAATGCAGTTTTTACTACATTCGTTTGAATGGTTTCATACTTAGCATTTCAAGAATGAATTAAAAATTTATTTTTATACAAAAATATGATAATTTTATTTACAATTAAGCATATCCTGAAATGAAACTGTGATTAAAATTGGAAAGATAAAATTATTATTATTTTGTTTAAACTGTAATAATAAGAAAATTCCTTTTATTTCCATAATGTACTGGCTATGACTATTAATTCAAAATTTAAGTAGAAGTATATATATTTTCTATGCTTCAAAGATCATAAAAATTATTTAGCATTGCAACAATATCATATTTTTATGAGATATATTGATTATATGAATATTATTATTTGTTTTTTTTTTTAATATGAAACAATCCATTAAATGAATTAAAATTTTCACAAGTTGTTACTAATGCTATAAAAATTTTTAGCTGTAAATTGCGTTTAGGATTTAATTAAATATGTAACATATTGATTTTAATCTTAAAGCAATTTACAGCTAAAAAAAATTAAGTATGATATGGTTGCTTCACTTAATGGTAAGCAATACTAATATATGCATAAAATATATATGTCATATAAAATATTTTAACAAGGGCAATATATATGTAGTTGTTAAAATATTTTATAACTGGTACTCTATATCATATAATGAGAATTTAGAAATTTTCTTTTTTATAATTTTCCAAAAATAAATATTGCATATCTTTAAAACTAATTTTAATGCAGTTTATGATACAGAATATAAAAAGTTATCTAATACTTTTAGTTTTTAGTTTCTATTTGAATCAATATAATTTTGAAGATAATAAATATATATGTAAGAAGAATAAAAATGAAGTAAAATAATACGACAGAATACTTAACAATTATAATAAGTGTCAAATATATTATATAGATTTTTTTAATATTGATTTTTTTTATACATTATTTCAGGTCAAGAATTTTTCGTGTCTATATTTTCTTAATGATAATTATATATAAATATATTTTGTTATTTAAATCATACAAATTATAGACCTGAACTTTGACACCATTCATTCTCTGCCAGAATTATTTAAAAAAACTCTGAAACAGCTTACAAGACAAAAATAAAATTTATTATTTATTTGTATCTAATGAATAATAAATCTTATTTGTGCTTTGAGAGCTGTTTCAGATAACATTTGTATATTTGAGATAGATTATCATGTGTTAAATAAATATAAAATTTTCGAATAAATTAAGTACTATATATTGTTAGATTATTTGATCAATTGAAGATGAAATTTATGTAAAATTATTTTTACTTGAATAAGAAAAATATTAATTGACATTTGAAACATGACAGAATTTACTATATGCATTTTGCAACACAGAGAAAAAATTAAAACTTGCCATATATTTTCAGTTTTATTATTATATAGCTATTGCATATGATGAATTAATATGCAATGTGTTTAGTTTTAGGGAATACAGTTAATTAAGAGTGAGGCATATCTGCACTCGCTTTTAATTAAAAAGTCGTTAATGGAATGTGAGAAACAAATTGTTTCTTGTTCAGCATAATTTTTTATGAATTGTGAAGAAGAATTTACTTTTATGATAAAAATAAAAGGAAAAGAAAGAACACTGTGTTCAGTTCATACAGTTTATAGTGAAAGAGTAAAAGAAAAATTTTTTACTATATTATAAATTGTGATCTGATCCTTCCAAGATACTTCAAATCTACATAAAATCAAATCTACATACTTTCAAATCTACATAAAATATTTTAATGAATTTATTATCTTTTTTGCAATGTTTTTTATATATATATATATATATCAGATTCAAATGAAGACAGAAAAAAATATATACTTAAAATTATGAAGAACAAAACTATAAAGACTCACTATAATACTTTAATTATATATGTGTAAATTCATACACTAGTATTTTTTGTTATTTTAATAAGAGTAGAGAAGGAAGATATTGATTAAATCTTTTCAATAATGAAGAAATCTTAAGAATATAGAAAAGCATGAATTTAAAAGGAAAGGATCTTATCAGAAGAATGGGATGCCACTAATTGAAAAGAGAATATAATCTTTAAAATTATGATATCCAATCTTGTATTAAATACAATGGTTAACAATTGCATGAAATGGCCAAACTTATATGATATATGAAGTTTATTTAAAATTATTCCTACTAAGTTCCCTGTGTTTAAAAGATGAAATCTACCTGATTTATTTCATATTCTTAGCAGAACTTACAATGTTCTATAATTATTTGATGTCGAAATTTCAGTTTTTGATAAATTTTTTCTAATTCTAATAATAGTAAAATTCCAGTATAGTGAATTATGTGGAATTGTAATAAAATGTTTTTAGGAATGCTGATTTATTTATCAGGAAAAATATAATAGATTCAAAATTGCCAAAATTTATAAGAATGTATGTAAAAATTTTAATAGATTTTAAAAAATTTGCAGTAATTTACATTTTTATAATTCCATATTAATCAATTGCTAATTGATTTTTTTAATTTATAAAATAATTATAAAAGTAAATTATCATAATTTACAATTCATTACATAATCTAAAATCTATATTTTGACAAAAATAAATGTGCAAGCAGAGAGTAAGTAGATACATTCTTATAAAATATTGATAAATACCAGTTTGTCAAGATAAGCTGGAAATATAAAACGTTGTCAAAGTGTTGATTATCTCCCACGACAGATGTATATTGGGAAAAATACAGTGGACAAATTCTGCTATTTCGTATCCATGGAAATCTTACCATCCATTGTGCAACTATTTGTTGCAGTGCTCTTGTAACATGTTCCAATTTTGTCATATTATACAAGTATGTTAACAAAAAACCATAATGCATTTTGATATAATAAGTAAACAGTTGTGCTGTTAAAAATTCCATGTGTGCAGTAGGCCTAATGGTAAGGCTACAACACATATCAAAATTATTAGCATTCTTTAAAAATCCTACCAAATAAAATTTATTAAATTTACTGCCATTTAAAAAAAATTATTTTTGTAAAATAATCATTATTACTGAAAAATAAACTTTAATATAATCTATGCAATATAATATATTATAGAAACAAGTTGTAACTAGAATAAAGCTATACTGCACTTATTTAGAGACTGCAGAGTTTTAACTTTTTAATACATATCAAATATATTCATACTAGGAATCTAGCCTAAATCCTTTGGCTGCACTCCATGATAGAACAGAATCCTGGATTCCAGGAAACTGGAGATCTAGAGGCATCTATCCATATCATTCTAAATTATCTGATCAACTTATTCTAAAATTGGATATAATTCTTGTATAGTAACATAGTGTGAAGAGGTTAACTCAACCTATCCTATTTATTATTTTATTATGCTCTCATTATTTTATCGTTATATTCATTATTGTCTAACATATTATATATATATATTTTTTTTTCTTTTAAACAATAATCACCACCTTCAATTGTGAACACACACTAAACGAAACTGTTTTTTTATTTTCTTTTTTCTTTGTTTTCTTTCTGTTGACATCACTCAATCCGGACCAAATGACAGTTCAACATGGCGATGGATGCACGCAGTAGGTACAATACCTCTCTTTTTTCTTCTGGTTTCTTACAATAGTAGTTAGGTTTCTATAAAATTTCATCATATAGTACAAAAATGGGTTGCTATAATTCTAATGATTAACAAAAAATACATTGTTTTATAATTATTGAAAACTTAAATTTTATTAAAAATATATAGGTGAATCAAAAAGTAATTTTATATTTAGCGACATCTGGAGTGAGATTGCAGTCAGACTGTGCACTTGGAGATGAAATAGATAGTACATCAGAACTGCTGATGGGAGGTGTTTCAGTTCAGTAACTGCACAAGGTGTGTGCAGGAGGCAGTTTGAAATGATGCATCAATTGGATTTGTACCCCAAATTGGAAATGTGAGAAACCATTTGATTTTTGTGGGCTAAGTGTCTAAATTGTACTGACATCTATTGTGAAATCTGTGCTGTATATGGGAAAGATGCTATATCTCATTCAGCCATTATAAAGTGATGCCAACAATTTGCAAATGACATGAATACTGCAAAGCCAATTCATGTCATACAAATTTGACAATTGAATACTGCAAAGACAGACTGTCAATGTCTAGCCTTTGGAACATGTTGCTGCCGTAACGACATACCATGGGATAATAGGCATATCAAAATCAAGGAAATTGCCAGTATGTAGATATTTTGTATGGGACTATGCATTCCATTATTTATAAGCAGCTAGGATATCAGAAATTGTGTGTGAGATAGTGCCATGTTTGTTCACTGATCAGCACAGAAATCAGTATTTCTTGTTGTCTTTGGCTCTTTTGCCACAATATTCTGCCGACAGTCATAATTTTTTATGTTGAATCATCACAGGTGACAAAACATAGTTTCATCATTTCATTCTTGAAACCAAACAATAGTTCATGGAATAGAAGCATGTCACTCTTCAACAAGGAATAAGTGCAAAGTCCAACCATCTGCAGGAAAAGTCATGGTTGTTTTATTTGATTTTAAAGCTATTGTTTACACAGAATTTCTACCAAAAGGAACAATTATCAAAGCAAACTCATATTGCCAAATGCTACAAAATCTGTGAAAGGTAATTAAAGACATATGTTGGGATAAATTGAGCAAAGGTGTCATTCTCCTGCACACCTCACATAGCATGAAAATAAAGGAATTGCCAAAGTCATTCAAATATGAGGTGTGGTAACATCCACTATACAGCCCTGACTTATCCCTATCTGATTACCATATGTTTGGTAAAATGAAATAGACCTTAGTGGACAAGATTCCAAACTGATGAGGCTATGAAAACTGCAGTCCTTAACTAGTTGCATCAAATTGGAAGAGACTTCTTCTATACATGGAACTTCTTCTATGTATGGAAAATTTAATCATACATTCCAATAAATGTTTACTGTCTTTAGATGACTATGTCAAAAAATAAATAAAAGTGTTGTACCTTTAAACCAACATACATTCCTTGAGTGTATCCCTTTATTTGTTTTTTTTTTATTCAACTGTGTAACTTACTTTTTGATCTATCTCTATAATAATAAGTAAACAAACATTTTACAAACTGTGAAATGTATTCAGCATATATATGCTTAATAGATGATACTTTTTTAACTGCTTTGTTATTACTTTAATACTAATTACTATAAAGCAAGCACTAAACAGAAGGTGTAAAACGAACCAAATAACTCTTTAATGCATTAAAGAGTTATTTGGTTCATTTTATATCTGCTGTTTAGTGCTTGCATTATAATAATTAGTAATATGCTTAATAGTCTGAATAAGTGAATGAATGAAATTTTCAACTAACCATTGAGTATATAAACTTCAAATTTGGCACAAAAATAGAACTTAACTTACATTTAAAGAAAAAAATTCAAAATCTGAACATTTTTTATTTTAACAATTTTAAAAAATTCAAAATTAAAAAATAATATATTTTTGTCAATAGATGGTGCAATATCCTTTAATGGTTCAATTTTATTTTAAAAATATACTTTTTGTTTTTAGGTTTATTTTTACTATTAACCTTAATTTTTTCTTTGATTTAAATGCTTAAATAATGATACAGTATCATTTAAATGAAAAAATTTAATGCCTTGACAAATTAAAATTAACAGTATTCACAGTTTATGACATATTTGTTAGTCAAAACTAACTTTGACATTTTTTGTAGTGGGTGATTTATGATTTCTATGCCTTTCTCTAGCTAAATCTTTAATAACCTTTTTCTAACTTAATCTTTTAATTTTCAATAATTATTTTCAAATTTATTATTAGTTAAAAGAATAAAACTTTATTTCTAATATATTTTATTTAAAAATATTTAATATATGGAAAGAGTCTGAATCCAGCTGATTGGAATTCAGGCAAACTGCCACATCTCCAAATAATTTTTTTTTATATTCCTTTGTGTTAACATAAAACTAGGGTTTTTGGCACAGTATGGCCTAGGTAACCCTTGTGCACAAACCCCTAAGAAACAAACACTCTCCATATGAGAACCAGAGGGTGCAGTCTCCACATGATTGTTGGCCAAAGACAGTATAGACAGCGTCCCTAGAATATAAGATAATATATATTAATTTAATTTTTTTTTCTCTTCATTCCTGCTAAG
>WUQG02452363.1:0-12849 GCA_011317285.2 Androctonus mauritanicus | reverse complement strand
CTTAAATAGCGAACGCTCGGACATTCGACTAGATGTTGTAGTGGCGTAGCGGTTACGTCGGGGTTCCGACGCCACTACAACATCTAGTCGAATGTCCGAGCGTTTGCTATTTAAGTAAAACGAAAAATTCCCGAAATTTCAAAAGTGATTTTCTCGAAAACGCTAGAATGTTGGCCCCCAATATAGGGGTGATTCTTCATCTACTCTTTATGCTCTTTCAGATGACGAAATATCAGCAAAATCCCAGACACATCAGGTGCGATGTTCCCTTGTGAGATTAAATTTGATGTAGAATAATATATATAAGTTCTTTTATAGCATTCTTTAACTTAATTGTAGGAAATAACTTTTAAAAATTCAATACTTTTGTGACAGATGTATGCATCATTGGCAAATAGTTATCAATTTATTGCATATAATACTAAGTCTACATATTAATTAATCATTAATCACTTTGATGTGAAAATAATGTATGTATATATGCATATATTATTTTCCCAATGAACAGAAAAATGATACATATATATATACGAGATGGTGCAGAATAATAACTTGGACCTAATATAACTTTTGTACTTGACTTAAAATAATTGTTCTCCATCACATTATAATATATCAGTTATAGTTAAATAGTTGTACTAAATTCAATGAATTCAAAAAATTTGATTTTGAAAGACACCTTTAAAGTTATTTGTATTTGAGAATAATAAGAGAGAGGACAAAAAAGTTAATTAGTAAGTTATAGCTCACCATCAAATTATTCAAAAAATGTTTAATTTGGTATTTATTTTAGGAGCAAATTGATCATAACAATTTCACTGTAATTTGGCTACAAATGCCAAAGTGGAAGCATGTCAGATTTCTATTTGGAAATCCAAGTTTAATTCTAAGTCCCATAGTTGCAGATTTTTTTAGAATGGGTCGCCCCATCATTAGTTCTTCTCCTTCACCAGTTTGTCTGATTCCATCAGGCTTTTGCCATACTCACTGTGCTAGGCAAGATAGTAAAGAATAAGATTGACAAAAGAAGAAACTCTTCTGAAAAAATCTGAACATATGAGACCAGAATCAGATCTGGGACCTCTGGATTAAAATCTGATATGTTTCTTTGCTGGTATTGATATATGACTGCACTGAAATTGATTATTTTTATCATTAATTTGCCCCTAAAATAAATAACAAATTAAATATTTTTAGACAAATTTGATGGTGATAAACAACTTTCTAATTTGACTTTCTTGTTCTCTTATAGTTTTCAAGTTGCAGTATAAATGATCTTGAAGATATTTTTCGAGATGAATCCATTGAATTCAGCAAATCCAATGTGTTATAATATGAAGGATAAAAATAATCCAAGAGCGAAAGTAATATTAGGTCAGTATCATTATTTTTGCATCACCCTATACTATGTGTGTGTATATATATATATTGAAAAAATTTTTTAATGAAGCAGAATTTCAGAAAAGGAGACAATTTGAAAAATTTTAGATACAGAAATGTATCTAAAATTCCTAAATTGATGAATCCATAAATTGATATTGATTCTTCAGTTTAGATAATGACATAAAATGTATAAACTAGCCATGATGAATTTTTTTGTTTTTAGTTTACTTTTATATTGTAACTACATCAACACATTATTATTTCTAGGATTTACATAAACATTTAGATTCAGTAACAAATATGTAGTAAATCAGATTATGAAAAAGCCTAAAATTTTAAATTTTTTGGTTGCTATGTATATACAAAATCTCTGTGCTATAAGTTGCTAAACTATTGTCTAAAGCAGCTCTTTTCAAATTTTTTAATCATGCACTTCTTTATTATTAAAGAAAAATAGTACGCATATCCTACAACAGACATGTATCATAAATAGAAAAGAATGTGCACCTCTGAAAATATGTGCTTCTAAGAGTACATCCTACTTTGGAAACCACTAGTTTAAAAGAAACAGAATGATTAAAATGTTGTAAATATTTGGTAATAAAATAAGAATACTAAAATGTATAATATAGTAAGTTCACAATTGCAAAGAATACAACTTTTCACAGAATAATTTGTTGTTTAATAAATAATGCTAACTAACCAGGGGAGAGCCAACTGTGGCCCCCTCCAATTTTGTTGATTTTTATATATGTTCTACTACCTTCCCAGAAACCCATAGTAAAGTAATATGATGCATCTCTCAAGAGTTCCTAAAAAAAAGGGGGCATTTAAAGTTTTCTATATTGGTTATATATCAGTTAATATTAATAATGTAACAAGTGCTTCCATATTGTGGTGCATTTGCTGTTTGATTATGTATCATCAGAAGGATGCAGGTTCGAATCTCTTTTATTTTTAAATTTTTTAATTGAAACTGGAATAGATCATTGTATAATGTACTTTTATTAATGAGAAGTTACTATTTTGTAAATATTTAATTTTTTTGCTTTGCTCTTTAAACATTTCTATCACAAATATTAAATACACATATAAAGGAATGTAATAATCTTGTTGTATATACAGTTCCTTAAAGGAAATAATTTTATTTTTTAAAATGTTTTCAGCCTTACTTTGAGACCTTCATCAGTAAACATATTCTTTTTAATGAATGTTTTAGAACATGCATAGTTTTTGAAATTTTTTCAGAACCAATATTTGTTCTTGTATACTTTTTGTTTAACTGCTTTCTCAATTTAAAAATTATAAATAAGTAATAGCACTTCTTGCAGTTGTGAAAATTCTTAAAAATAAAAGTATTGTTTTTTAAGAATTTTCACAACTGCAAGAAATGCTATTACTTGTCTACTTATATTTTGTTGTATCACCTTTTAGTTGCTGGACCCTTGTCCAAGATTTAGTAGTTGTTCCAGCGAGAGACAGGTCAGGTGTATTAAAGCAGATCTGCCTTATAGTTTTCAATATTTGTGATAGAAATGTTTAAAGGGCATAGCAAAAAGTACATTGTACAATAATCCATTCCAATTTCAATTAAAAAAAATTTTTTAAATAGATTTGAACTCACATCCTTCCGATGATACCTTACATATTTGAACGGCAAATGCACCACACTATGGCGACACTTGCTAAATTATTAATATTAATCAGTGTACAAGGTTTACCTTGCCACCCATACCACCCTTTTTTTCTCAGAAATGGGAAGAGATAGAAAGTAGAGAGAAAAATTTTGATAACCAAAATATATCTGGAGAATCAAATGGTCATGATAAAAATTTTGCAAGCCTTCCAGAAGTAGGAGCACAAGGGGTCTTTGAAATCTCCAATGAAAATGTATGCCAATTTGGACATAATTGGGTAGAAATGTAAAAAGCAAATTTGTTCGAAAAACTGTTCATGTTGTATTCTTTGAATTTTTACCTGATGATGGTGTCTAGAACACTGAAAACGTTCGTAATAAAAGTTGTTCATGTTGTTTACCTACCTGCCATTTAGTGCTTTATTAAGTTTACACAAACACATGGGTTTCTTTGCACAAAAATGGCAGAAAGAAAGTCACATTATACTGAGCAGCCTATGGGAGCACTACATTGTTGGCAAATGCAGCAGAAAAGAATATTGCTACTTTATCTAGTACTTTATGTAGTAACACCATTTACTGTCCTTAATAGAAATTCTTGGAACTAATGTTTTTGTATAAAACAAAATTCCATCATCACAAAAATCTCAAACTTAAATAAATATTAAGTCATTTCACTGAATAGTTCCTGAGTTATAGTTTTTTGAAATGTGAACTTTAATTATGAATATCTTGTATTTTAACTGAAGTAGGCTATGTTGATAGATGAAAACATTTTTGATTAAATAATATATTCTGAAAGAACTTAATAATAATAATAATTCACTATGATCATTATCTAAACCCAATAGTATATGTATTGTATTGAATATTTCATTCTGAATAAAATAAAGAAAACATTACTTAAAAGCATATAAATTCAATGAAAAAAAATATCATTCATTCATTGAAAAGTTGGCATTGTTATTTTGAAAATGCTTTCATATTAGCCTGTAGATTTTCAGATTTAAATTAAATTCTTTAAAAAGTATTATATTTAAAATTTATTATAATATATTCAATATCTTAAAAAATAAACAAATTTTAAAATACAGTATTTTTAAGCATTTTTTAAAAAGCTATTGTTACTTAATCATTCTATATTCCAATTTATATGAAAAACTTACATTGTATCTAATATCGTATCAGAAAATTAATTCGTAATTAATTTTTGTTAAAAAATATTTTATCTACTTCATTTGAAATTTTTATAAAGTTACATTTTGTTTACTAAAAAACTTTTAATATCCTTAAATAATTTTCCCATATATTAATTATGAAGTCTTATACAAACTTTGAAATTTTGATTGATAAATTAGTTATTATTAAGATTACTTTTAAGTATGACATATGATACACTTTTATTAACTTTCATTAAAAAGTTTGAAAACTATTTCAGAACTAAATAAACTAAAAAATCAGAACTGATCTGTAACATATAAATACAAAATAATTGCAATTTTAAACTAAGCCATTCTTTGAAGGTAAAATACAAAAATAGTCAAAATTCAAAATGTTTTTGATTAAAAATAATGCAAGATAAAAACATTCTTAGAATTTCTGATATCATTTGGTTATTGATTCTAATGGGTGAATATATTTGGGTAAAACATTTAGGATATTCCCACATGGGAAATGTAATGTCAAATAACATATTTAAAAAAATTTACTTCTATCAAAAAAATATATATCAAATCAACTTTTCTTATAAATCAATCATATTCTGTAATTACATCTATAGTAGCATTACAAATATATAATTAGAGACTCTATATCAGATTTGATCCAAGGATCTGTGTTAATAAAAAAACACCAGATTGTTGGGTAAATTATTTGTTTTTCCCTTTAATATCTATAGCTTTAAAATACAATAAACTTCAGTTATCCAGAGTTGGATTAACTGATGTTAATCTGAAATTCAGAAGTATCATTTAATTATAAATCTAGTAATTCAAAAAAATAGTTCAAGACTGCAGAAGTTAAATTACTTTACTTAACATCTGAAATCTTGAACTATTATTTGAATGACAATTGAATAAAAGCATAACAATGCAAAGAAATGTTGTTGTTTAATTATCAATGTTTTATTTTGAATGAAATACATAAAAGATTTTTTAAATGCTCATATTCATTTCTGTATTATTTGTCTTAAGTAATTGATAATTAAAATTAGAATCAAATTAAAAGTACAATTATTGCAATAATTTCTTCCTGTAAATAAACAAATTTATTTTTTTCTTTTTTCAATAAATAATAGAATTATTTTATATATATATATAGAATTTATTTATTTTTAATATTAAACACATATTGCTTATAATTCTTTTTTTTTTTTGAATATTTTTTGTAGATTGTCTGAGAAATTGGTTATCTAGAAAAATTAATTTCCAATATCCCCAGTTAATTGAGAGTCTCCTATATGACAACAATTATGATATTTCAAATAAAATCAGCATTAAGACCAAAGAAAATCATTTTTATAATCTGGAAAATGTTTTAAACCATATTAGATCTTATTAATTCTGTGTAATAAAATGTCATCTTGTGTAAATTATACTTTAATATTTTTAGCAATAATTATTGAGGTTTCCAGATGCAAATAATGGTAAATGATATTTTATAAATTTTAAGAATGGATGATGAATATTCAGAAAAATATTGTAGTCAATTTTTACATATAATGTTTTATATAACTCTACCATCTGTTGATTAATTTCCAAAATATTTGAACTCCATACTCTTCTCAATATATACCAGATTCAGGGGAAATTATCTCAGTTTCACTAAAATTGTTACCTACTATCATTTACAGCTGGATATTCTAATTCAATGTTTTCCAAACTGTGTTTTCCCATTAGGGGTGTGAAAGAATTAACAAAAACATCAGTTTTGAGACAAATAAACAAAAAATAAATTCAAATTGATGTCAAAAAAAATGAATTAGCAAAAGGATTATAAATACATATATTCACATATCCAGAAACTTTTTGCTGTAGTTGTTTTAAAGGCAAAATATTGATCTTGTTTAGTGATAGAAAAAGAATTACAAGTAGTGATATCTTCAATGACACCCTGATTTGAGAGAATTTGTGCTGAAAAACAAGCTCACCCATTTCATTAAATATGTATTCTATTTTTTCTTTTTTTTGTGAGATTTGTTTAATTGTATTAAAAATTATTACATCAATAATAAATATGTATTTTTTTATGTATAAGAACTTTATTTATGCAAAATATGGTATATTGTTTTGTAGTATTAAACTGTAAATAGAAAGTATTTATAAAATAAGACTGCTATGAAAATGAGGGGTGTACCAATTTTTTATGAAAAAATGGAGTGCAGACAGAGAAAGTTTAGAAACACTGCCTTAATTAATTTGTCAAATATTATTTATTATAAAATTAGATGCCTTTCATGCAAAGTAAATGTAGCTGCTCTACTCTAACTAGATTAAAACTGTTAGCCATTTTATGTAGTTATGTAATTAATCAGTACAAGTATAATGACTTAATTAAGAACTATTATGCAAGCCTCTAAATTTCTAAACTGTTGAAATGTGCATTCAGAAGATATATTATATTATGGCTGAATCAGTTATCTCTATATTTTTCTTTTATTTTTTCAGCTTTATTTATTTTATATGCATTATGCATATTTATATTTATATTGATTTTTAATATATGATATTAATTCTTATAAAAGAAAGCAAAATTTATTCTTCATGTAGTATACTAAATGTTGTATTGTTTTATCTGTTTGATTAATAATTCTCATTGTTGTATTTCTTTTCATTTGAATTAGTAAAAAGTACTGAGAACCTGAATAGAATTGAGAACATTTTCTCATATTATTAAAATGAAATTTTTCCTCATTTAATGCTTACTTATCTATAATTTACTTTGAGCAGTGCATTTCAGATTGCTGATATTTGTTTTAGCAGTGCTATATCATTAAATAATTCTGTTAATAAAAAAAAAAGCTTAAAATTTGTAATATCAAAATAATTAAAATGATTAATTTAACTGATATTCCACTATATAATATATCATTTGAAATAACTTATATTTTATTTATAATATAATTATATAATTTACAATTATTCTGTTAATTAATAAAATATAAAAATTATAATTATTTCATTCTTAGGCCATATTGTCCATAAACTTTGCAAACATTCAAATTCAGAAGTTTCTAAGAAAGCTAAATATTTATATGAGGATTGGAAAACTTATGTTTTGAGTAAAATGAATAGACCAACTATAGAAGTTCGAAGTGATCTTCAAACAGAAAAATTTCGTGGAACTGCAAAAAGATTATTTGCTGAAGCTCTAAATAAAAAAGTAAGATATTTTTATAATTTAAATATTTTCATTCTGAAAATATAAAAGTTTTATATTTAATTATTTTTCCTTCTCAATATTTTATAAAATATATTTTTATGTAAATTTTCAATAAATATTTTTTGTTCATTGTTATTTCTCTTATAAATATTTAAATCCATTTTGAAGTTTTTTTAGATCTATAAAAATGATTAATGAATATCAGAAAAATATCAATAAAAATAATAAATTATGTTAAATTTCTTTAAGTTCAAACTTGATTTCAATTAGGAAGAATATATCTTACAGATGAAATGATAATTTACATATAAAAATTTTTTATCTTGATCAATACTATTTATTTTTTTATATATAAATATTATATTAGGAAGTTAAATATGAATGATAATTTGCATTTTATTTCACACTTATCCTTTCTCTAATTTCTCTTATTTTTATTATTTCTTTAACATTTTTTTAGGCTTGATTCTATTATAAAATATACACTGGTTAAAAAGGTTTTCAGATTATTATTTCATTTAAAAATTTAATAACTTATTTCAATTATTCAAAATTTGTGACTATAAATATTTTTTCCAATGATCCCTAATTAAAAATAGCCTCTTCAAAATACTTTTTTTTAAGAGTTTATCTCTTATAACAAGCAATTATTATTTTACAACACTCTTAAATCTACATTTCAGTAAAATTTACAGTAAAATTCTTAAATTGAATTGGAAAAAAAGCCATATTTCTTCAATTGTAATACACACTTTTATTTCATAGACATTAATGAAATGAAACTATTCTGGTGAAAATTTCAAGAAAAAAAAAATAATAATTTAAAATCTAATGCTAAAAGTATTTATGAAAAAATAATGTTTTGTATTATAAAATATTGTGTTAGACAGTATTTATTTATGAAAAGAAATTCAATAGGGTACAATTCATTTTAAAATATTATATATGTAATAAAAGATCTATATTGTACAAGTAATTCTTGACTTACAACTGTTCATATTTATGACAATAATGTAATCAATGAATTTTGTGATTGGTCAGTACAATTGAAATGGATTCAAATCCCTAAGTAATGGTGTGATATATAGAAAGTATCCCTTTTTTGTGTCTGGTTTTTGTATTTTTGTATTTGTTAAGATGACAATAAAGTGGAATGCAATAATAAATATTGATAGTGGGTAAGCCATAAATTTTGGGTATTTCTGATTTACAACCTTGGGATTTGAACTGGATCCCATCAAAGATCAAGGACTATCTGTACTTATAGTAAATTTATAAAAATAAGATCAGAAATAAAACTTTCAGACAAACTAAAATGTATATACTATACAGATTTAGCCTATTTTCCAAAGGAAAAGATTACTTATAGAATCACCTTCATATCTGTGTTCCCACTGATAACTTTGAACTAATTAGATTTACATAAAATTTAGTAGTAATGTTCTATTATTAAAGTTCATTTTGACATTGCATTGTTTAATCCTATAGAACTGCATTTGATTTTTATTTTATATTATAATAAAATAAAAATCAAATGCAATAATATATATATAATAGTTAATAGATGGCACTACTCTTATTATATATTGGTAACTTGGTTTATACATATTACTTAATGCTTAGCATTTTCTATTATCAATAATATAAAGTAAAAATTTTATATCCCATTTTATAAAGCATTTTCATAAATTTTTAAATTCTATACCATACATAATAAAAATAATAATTAAATAATTATATCAGTACAATAATGACAATAAAATTATAGAACTATTTAATAGACTTTTATGAATGCAGCATAAAGGATATGCCATTGAAGATGATTTTGATGAAATAAGGTTTCAATTTTTACTTTCCAAGCATGTCATTCCAAGCATTTATTTTTAATCATTAAAAATAAATGACATGCTTGGAAAGTAGGCATTAGTTCTTTCTGGAATTGCTTGTTTAATTTATTAATTATTAATTTTATTTCAATATAGGAATCCAGCAAATTAATTGATTTATTGGAGAAAGAAATTTTCCATTCATGCAAAAGATTAATAAATGTCAATTATCGAAGAACAGTTAGAAAAGTTGTTTTTTCTTTGAAACATAATCCATCAATCTGTGAAGAATTAAAGTTAGGAAAATTACCTGTAGAAGAATTATTAAAAGAATGCAAGAGATGAATAATTGAAAAATTTGCTTTTGTAAATACTGCATTCTTAAAAAAATGTATTTCAGAAATTATTTTTATGTATATAATATTGCAAATGCTGAAATAAAAAATTCCTTTTTATAAATAACTATATAACTTAATTTTTTGTAATTGCAATGTAAATAATCTTTATATTTTTATGCATATTGACTTTACAATGCATATAAAAATATCTTTCTTATTTATTTGATGTATATTGATACATCACCATCATGTATATATGTATTAAAAAATACAGGTAACAAAATTTAAATTTTTAATTGTAAAACTACTTCAATTGCATTAGATATTGAAAAAATAATAGTGATATAATTTAATTTCGAAAAGTAATAAAAACATGATTTTTTTTTGTTGTCATGTCTTAAAAGTAAACTTAATATAAGCTTATAGCATGAGATTTTTATATGAATTTAATTTATGATAATTTTTCTAGTTAATGACGATACAATAACTTACATTTGTTTTAATCTTTTTAAACTGTTGCTATATTAAACCCAACAATTCTCGACAAAAAGAAAAAAATTAAATATAACACTTAAATAATTTCTATGACATTATCAAATGCTAATCCAAAAGAAATACTTCAGAACACAGAATTTTTTTTAGACAAATACTCATTTTAATGATTTTTCAGTAGTTTTTTTCATTTTTTAACGATATTTTTGTTATATATATGCAAATGTTACCAGAGCCTCTTCAGCCGCCAATTCATAATGATTGAGCGTTTCCGTTTTACGGGACGTGGATCCAGAGGTTAGTTTTTTGTAAACGTTTGTATTGTGTAATAATGCCATGTCAAGTAAAGAAGTTTGTTAGGCAAGTGTGGATGCGACGATCGGATACATAATAGTTCAAAATGAAAATCTTCATGTAATTGTTGTTATTTAAAATATACTGAGAATCATACAATGTTTCGATACAACAAACCGGTACGACGGCCAAAGGCCAATCGCTTAGGCAAAGCAGTAAGAGTCTCTTAGCCGGGCCTGCACTGCTATTCGTTGTCTTCTGGATTGGGATCGAGAAGAGAACGATGGTCAAGGTCCAAATGCTTAGGCCAAGGCAGTCTCTCGGTTGGATTGTTCTCTGTTTTTTGGATTGGAATTAGACGAGAACGATTATCAAGGGCCCAGTGCAGTTTCTCAACCGGGCCGGTATGGCCATTCGTTATCTTCTGGGTTGGAATCGAAAAGAGAACGATGACTGAGAGCTTATCGCTTAGACCAAGGCAGTCTGTCAGCCGAGTCCCATATGGCCATGACCAAACCCATATATACGCTGCAATATTCGAACTAAATGCAATTAAAACGCTTCAGAAAAAAAAAATTAATTTGTATATGTTAATGAGAACACCTCTCTAATCCTCCTCTTATCGTTATTATCGTATTGTTAAACTTTCAATTATTAATCGCCAATATTATTATACTGCCTATCACACAATGATAAATAAGTTTTCTCTATATCAGCAGTTATGCTCAAACAAACATTTTTTAATTTCCAAACGTTTTCGACAAAGTACAATGTTTGTCATCTACAGGGTTAACGGTAAAGAACTTAAGAACTCCGAACAAAGCATTTAAAATAAACAGTTTCTATGGGAACAATAATAACACTGTTAACATATATATATATGTTAATAATAATGTTCTCGAGGAAGAAATTCCAACTTCGATATATTTGAAAGAATTTCTTTCAAATATATCGAAGTTGGAATTTCTTCCTCGAGAACATTAAGGAAATCGGACCTTTTTAATATTTCAACAACATTTATTCAACATTTAATTGTATTTTTGTTATTCCATGAAACAATAATAATTAAATTAATTTTTATCGTTCTCATATTAATGGTTGTGCAAATGAACCAAGTGCCCAAATGAACCTCTTTGGCTGGTTACTCAAATGAATCCCAATCCTTTCATTCTATAACAGTTTATAGACAAGTTTTGACGCTAGGGAAAAAATTTGTTTTTCATTCAAAACAACATTTCTGCAAACAACATTTATATGAAATATAGATTTTATAAACAACATAGATTGCATGAAAAGTAATATTTTGTTTTCGAGCTATCATGAATCAGAAACGGTTTTGTATTGGACGTCAAAATTCATTGAAAATTAGAAATGTTTGTTTGTTGCATTTGTATTGAATAAACCAAATAATCCGAATAATCCAAACAGCACAAACTCCCCTAGCGGACAAATTTTGAAGTAACTGCCAATTAATGATTCCTGGTTCGATCCCAGGCCAAGGAAAATTTTTAATTTCTAGAAATTAGTCAAAATTATAGTTTAATTATTAAATAATAGATGGCGCCACATTAGCCCAAATTTAAAATAATAATTAATTACTAATCCAACAGATGGTGGCACAGTAGTATAAATTTAAAATATTAATCATTAACTGGCAGTTATTTCAAAATTTGTCCGCTAGGGGAGTTTGTGCTGTTTGGATTATTCGGATTACGCGATTAATCCCTTACGTAATTGATTATGATTAGTACTAAATAAATCTTAGTAGGATAAATATCTCGTAAAAAATTAGCTTCTTAGACAAAGTTTAAAGTTATAAAATTATTTTTTCAACTATATTGTCTTTGATTTAATATTCTTGATTATAAATTTATCTCGATTACCGTATATTAAGAAATCATCACTAGAAAAATTATCGAAATAATCACTAAAAAGATTTAGTATATTTATGTCGGGTATATTGTATATACACTATAGGGGAGATTTGGGTTAACTGGGTACAAAAAAGTGTATGATTTTATATCATAAAGCAAAAATGCAATATTGCAGTTTTTAAAGCATAGACTAATATGGTCATATATAAACATCCATAAAAGCAAAATTATTATTTTATTGATATATTTAATCTCAATAAAAATAAATTTTCAAATGTGTCCACTCTGTTAATTTATATTTTTTGTATATGGGGTTGACTGGACCAGTGTCAAGATGTTACTTAAACGAAGTCATACATCATAATTTATAAACATTTGTTGCATTTAACATGGTAATTACACAATTGAATATTCAATGTAATATTTTGATTGGAAAACTTATCATATTAGAAAAGCAGCTATTTTTCCCATACACATTTGAGGCTGGCTATTTCAGGATTATGTGCTGTTTATCAACATCAGACAATATGTCTGATGTTGATAAACAGCACATAAAGGCAGAGGGCACCAGCAACTTCGAAAAGTCCCCAAAGAATATCTTTGGGGACTTTTCGAAGTTGCTGGTG
>WUQG02452352.1:0-12849 GCA_011317285.2 Androctonus mauritanicus | reverse complement strand
TATATGGTCACCCCGGATATAAGGTCAGTTTTTCCAAGTCCGCTGAGGTGACCATATAACGAGGTCTGACTGTATTTTAGTCAAAAATTCTGAATCAAACTCCCAAGCAAAATAGATTATAGTGGTTGTATCTACATAACATTATAGTACCATATTCTTTCTTAAATGAAATAGATAATGTCTCATGGAATGATATACCAGTAATATGATATTTAAAATCAACACACGGTATAAAATAAATTAAGTAACATGAATTATTAAATGTTATAAATTAATATGTTTGCATTTGTATGTATAAACAGAGTATTATTTATGTTCTATACTGGAATAAAATTAAAAATTACAGAAATTAAAATATGTAAAATTGAATTTTAGGGAATATAAATCAGAGAATATGTGTATAATTGTATTTAGTCAATTATAAAATGCTCAATGGTTTTATCAACAATGAAGAAAAAAAAATTAGGATTTTTAATATTTAATTAACTTAATAGTTAAAAGAAATATTAAAACATATCTAGAATATTTTTTTGGCAATAGATGGAATAAAAAGATATTCAGCTTATTCCAATCATCAGAACTATAAATTCAGGCTGTCCTTCACAAATGAAATGTAATTACTGAATATTTATTAACTGAACAGATATATTGGGATTGAATATCAGAGCTATGTCTGCATTAGATATGGCAAGCCTGATTCTCATTCTATTTGTCAATATACTATATTGTTGCTAAATATTTATAAAAAACAAGCAAAAAAACAGTACAGCACATTATATAAATTAAAATATGAAATAGTAGATTAGCAAGATATTATTCTGCCATTTAATAAATAACAAAAATTTTATGTTGCATACTATCTATAAAATGTAATCATTCAAAACTTGATTAAAGTTTATAGACTTTTGTAGTAATTTGTTTAAAAAAATAATGAAATCATTTCTAATATTTGTGTATGTACAAAATCAAATAATCTAGAAAAAAATGCATCACAGCACTTGATAAATCAAAACCACATTCCAAAATAATGGAACTTCTAGTTTTCACTAAAGAAACTGTCTTATTATTCAATTTTTATTTGAAAAATGCAATTAGAAAGAAACTTATATTTTTTAATTGTTGATTAATTTATTTTTTATTTTACTTTATATTTTGCTAATACTGCTAAATTCAAGATTTACAATAAAATTCTCTCTCCATACTTTGGTTTATTAAAAAGGAGAAATTACGTAAATAAAAAGGGTATGTCATAAACAGTATATCAATAAATGACATTCCCTGGTGCATCAATCCTATATAATGAAATCAATTTAAGTGGATAAATATTTTCAGACAATGTAAAACTGAAAGGAGAAAAATCTACTTACAATTGAATTCTTTGATTTGAAAAATGCTTTTGATTTAATCTTAAATAAGTTTTAATTTGAATTGGTATTATATAATTTTCATTATAAATATTTAAGTATCAAATTATATTTAAAGTATTAAAATTATCATAATTTATTTTAAGATTTGTATTAACTAAACAATTAACAAAATACATAATACAAAAGATGTTTTTCCAATCAAACAGTTGAATGTTTTATATGTTTATTATAATTTATGTACTTACTTATTATTACGTTCTGTATTATACAATGAACTCATATTTGGAGTCTGATTATTCTTAACAGTGTCTACAACAAACATGATAGCTTTCTTTGAGGGAGTTAGAAATAATCCAAATATTGCTTTGTTACCACTAAAAATTATATTTTAAATAAAATTATAACATCTATATAATTATAATAATTGCAATATTTAAAAATTATTTAACTTACCATACATGATGATAAAGATATAGATATTTCAAATATCCAGATTCTAAATATTTGTGCTGAGCTAGTGTGTGAAATTCTAAATGTCTTAAGTCAAAACTGTCAGTTTCCTAAGAGTAAATATCAAAAATATTCAAAATTTTAAAATATTTTTAAACAGTTTGGCTTATGATATCTTACTTTTACTGCATATTGGTGAACAAATTTCCGTGAAACACTACAAACACATCCCAATTCAACCAATGATCTGAATAATAAAGGAACTTGAGTCTCATAAATTCCTTCTATATTCAATGTAGATAATTCTGCCATTATTTCACTAAATTGAGAGAAATAGGAAAAAATATAACTTAATTTTTTCTAATCAATATCCATAACAATATTTATTAAATTATGTAACTGGGACAGAAATAAATATAGAAAATCCCCAAATTACAAAGGGAAAAGCATTCAAAATTTTTGGTAATAATTTGAATCAATCATGCTTGGAACATGATTTCCCATAGGCAATATGTTATAAATGAAAGTAAGCTTCCCAAATTACCAAAATTCAGACTATACAAGATTATTAAAAAGTAATAAGGCAATAATATTAAATAAATACTATTTATTTTTTTTCAATAAGAAAAGTAAACATTTCATATCTGCCAACACTTTATATAGGTAAAAATAGGTAAAATATTAGATAAAAAAAATGTAGAATGTATAAATTATATGCACTTGCACAAATTCATAGAAAATTAAGCAATTATTTTTTAATATTATTTCTCAATCATTGGTTAATTACTAAATAGTGAAGTTCATTTCGATTATGAGTTGTTCACATTTGTAATAAGAATAGAATTTTATAGTACAGGAATCAATACTTAAGCTGGACTTCTAAAGAAAAGTTTTCAATGCATAGAACTCACATTAGAACTTAAATTCTGTATGTAGAAAGTCATAGCATTTCTATGAACTATAATGAGATTCTAGCGTTTAATTTACATAAAAGCAATTAAAATTTTACTTTTTGTTATAAATTTCATTATTAATCGTATGATCAATAAAAAATTGGGTACAATTACAACAAAAAATAAAATTTTAGCTCATTTCATTTAAATTAAATGCTAGAATTTGATATGCTTAGAAGTTTAATTACAAGTTCAAATGTGAGGAAACAGAAAATGAGTATTCTAGTAATAATATACTGGCTGAAAAAGGATTGAGTTTGAATTTTTTTTTTTATTACTTTCATGAATTTCAAGAAGTATAGATATTGATAGATGGGGATTATATCTAACTTTTTCTCTGATATATTAAATAGTCATTTAGAGAACTTTGTACAAATGCTTTATTTTTTAAATGAATTTCTTTATTATATTTAATTTTATGGCAGAAATTTAAACATTCTTGAATTGAAATAAAACAGTTAACTGAAAAAGCATTGTATGTCTGTATAATCATCATTTTTCTATTGGATTTTACAAAATCTTGTAAAATGGCTGTTCTTTCACTTTCCATCTTATTAAACACTAAATTGCAGAGCATTCCATGTACATTATTACTTTTGATTTGGTAGCCCATTGTCTGCCAATCAAGTGAAGAATAGGATTCAGAAGGCTGGGCTCAGACCTGAAAAAAATCTGGAGATATACAACCAGAATAAAACATGAATCTTTCAGAGTGAGAGCACAGCATAATTCCATACAGTTATCTGGCTAACAGCAAACTGTCATTATTGGAAAACAATTGATGATAGTCGTCATAAGTATGAATTTTTAACACAAATAATGACTATCATAAATATAAATCATTAATAGTTGGGAATATCCTATATTTTCTTTTATATAATAATATAAAATTTTTATCTTGTTCAGTTTTAAAATTAAATCTTACTTGTTATGTTGTTGAAATACATCTTCAGGAATACAATATTCATATAAATTATAAACTGGTTGGGAACGAGGTAGAATACGAGATACTTTCCGATATACTGAAAAAATATTAATATTTAATAATTGATTCAATTGAGTATTGTTGGATATAAATATAATCTAACATAATTAATATCAAAATATTTTACATAAATTTTCCGTTTCTTTGAGATTTCGATAGTTAACATAAAATAATCTTGGCACAATTAATTTTATCTGATGCAGTTCTGAACCAATCAGAGCCCACAATCGAAATTCACCAGGTTGTGCAGTTTCAGCAATCTAAATTAAAAAATGAATTTACATAAATTTTACAAAAATATGCAGAATAGATATTTAAATGTAATTGCTGTCAGAATAATAAACATTCATTTAATTATGGTTACAAATTTTTCTATTATTCTCATCACAGTGCTCGATTATAATACAAATTATAATCGAGCACTGTGATGAGAACTTTTAATAATACAAATTATATATAATTACCTGTATGATTTGCCAAGGGGTTTCCAAAATTGATCTTTGTGATTTTCTTAAGAATCCTCCAATACTAGTGGTAGGTCCACTTCGAATTACAGTTCTGTTAACGTTATGTGATGTATCTAATTTTAATCGTTTATGCTTTGACTGCCGTTGCCTTAACTGAAATGCCCATTTCTTTTTTTGATATTTTATCCACTCTTGTAATTCACTCTGAAATAAATGAATTCTGATTTAGTACATTTTTCAAAACTCTCTTATTTTAAAATTTTTTCAAGAGCAATGATTTTTTTTATTGCCTTTAATTTTACAATATTTAAACTACTAGTTATATGCATACAAATAATTTATAAAGCATCTGCAATGCCTGCAGTTTATTTCATTCCTACAGTATTAACAGGTTTAAAATTTTCAAACTTAATCTTTAGTCACAATTTCAAAATATAATTCCATTTTATTTAGCATTTTGTTAAGTAAAATAGTTAATGTTATAAAAATATTTTTTAATCAAAAAATAAATAAATAAATAACTTAAATTTTAAAACAAATCATAATGACCAACAATGGCAATATAAACTTATCGTCAAACATACAAAGTAAATGCTGAAATATAAGCTTTCCAATTATGTCATTGGAAAGCTTATATCTCAGCATAAAATTTGTTCTGCAGTTGGGATTATAATGGCATAAACTGACATTATGGTAATAATATATAGGATTATTATTTCTTTATAATATTGCTATTTTTTTTACTGGTAAAGAAGTGCATGATTAAAACAATTTTAGGACTGCTAATTTAGAAGATAGTGGAACCTCAATGATGCACTCATTATTATGAATTTCATTACGATCTATGAAAGAAAGTGATGTGCTGTTTTGTTTGAACTATGCATATGTAAAAATCTGTAATATTTAAAATTTTAGAATTTAAATAAAAAACAGCATCATTTCAAAATTGAAATCGGTGGGGGATTATTAGTTGCTGCATAATTTAATCATCATTAGTATTTAGGACTGAATACTAATGGTGATCCAATTTATATTATTTTTTGATTCCAAAAAACCTAAATCATTTCAATATTATATAATTAGAAATTATTTTTCCAGAGAAATCAATAATATAATCGATTCTAACATAGAACAAATTTTTGTTTGCATGCATTATTTTTATTCATAAAAACAACAATGAGACAACCAGATAAGGATTTTTTTAATAGTTAATGCTGTTTATAGTTTCTCATATAAGAAAATATGTTAAAGAATTCCTAATTTAATTAGTCCAAAATTTTTCTTAACAATATGTATAAAAATTATATTACCAATATCACTTTCTCCAAATATACTGTTATATATTATTTACAGATTATTCTTGATCACTAATGGCAGAATTAGTAATAGCATTGACTTTATAAATATCATACATTGGATTTTATTTATAAGTACAAAATCGTCATACTAACAAATTGCTTATTACAGATTAACATAGCAATTGATGTTAGTGTATGAAAAATATCTACTTCTATAAGTTTCTAATTTGTTTTAAAGTTAAAATAATAATTGTAACTTCAAAATACATGTCTTGAATTCTTTGAACTTCAAACATTGTGATGATGATAGTGTTACTAATATTAATATTACTATAAATATATATTTTGGACTAATCTTTAAGAGAGGATAGATGAAAGAAAATAATAATTGAGAATATCTTTAATAAATAATTCAAAACTGTCATATTTTGAAATAAATAATAGAAATGAATAATATAATTTTAATAGTTAACAATAGTGTTTTACAGCAATTTTTGTAGAATATCAGCACTGTATAATAGCTCTCTTTATATATGTAATAATGGAAAAAACATATTTTTGAAATTAACATGAGAAAGCCTAGAAAATAATGCACCATTTAATGTTGTAGGACAAAAAAATATTGGTTCAAAAAAAGCTGCAACAAACAAAGAGGGACAATGCAAAAACATGCATAGATTCATAGAGAATTCAATGCATACTGATTCAATGCATACTGAAATTATATAACAATCTTTTTTAAAACAATAAGAGAAAAAGTACATGCAAAATTTGTATTTTATATTACAAAGTTTATCAATCATCCCAAATACCAACTAAGATATTGATACACAAACTATTGCAAAATTTATTTCTTTTTGAACTCATAATAAATGGTTAAATATTACAGATGTCCTCCAACCTTTTTACTTAAGTTTATTATATACATATATAAATAAGGATTATAATCCTTCAATTGATACAAATTAATTAATTTTTAATCATCTCTAAAAATTCCATACAAATTACAGTTTAAGCCATTTTTCACTATTAGCTTACTCAGGTTTTAATATAATGCTCTATATGGTTAATATGGTTAAATATCATGAAAAAAGTTTAAAATTAATAAAAATATATATTAGAAACTTCAAATGACACTCTTATAATCACCAAAGGTATTATAGTTTTATGATATAATTATGTTGATTTACCTCACTTATATAAAATCATACATTAAATGTTAAACATTATAATGTTGTGTCAGTCAAATATAATTAACCAAAAATATTAGATTATCTCGTAGAATTAAGAGTTACAAACTATTCTATAATGTTTTTCTGATTTTATATCTGAAATAACTATTAATAATAAAATGTATTTTGTTTATTGTTTGTGAAAAGTTTACTCTAATGAGTTAAAATTCAAAAGAATTCTTTCATTTCAATCTTTTATAAATTAAATAGTTTTACAAGAAATGATTATTTATTAGCGAAGTTATATAAAATTTTATTGAAATTTATTTATAATTGAAAATGAATATAACATTTTCACTTACTCTACTTTTTCCAAATGGAGGTGGGACACCTAGAACCTCTCTCCATGACCTAGTGAATTCTGACTGGTCTTTATTGGTTTCTTTCTCCAAATCAGTCTTTTTTCTTTTTGTTCTTGCAATCACAGTAGTTTTTGATGTAGAAGCTTGACAAAGATCTTCTATATCATCAGCTATATTGATACTTTTTGTATTTATTGTCTTCTATAAAGCAATAATTTTCTTATTATAATATTAACAAAACATTTTATATTCTGCAATATTTATTTTTAAAAAACAAATATTTTGTAAATGCAAACTTAAGTATATAATGAAATACAAATTGTTTAGTAAAATAAATATTTTAATAAACCAAAAAATAAATTTTAATGAATCAAACAAATAATTTAATAAAAACTAAACATTTTTGGAAAGTCTATTATCAGTATTAACTTAAAATTCAAATGAAAGCTTCATGCAATTATGAAATAAACTTTTAAATAAAATAAAATAATTATAGCATTAATAGCAATGATAGGAATTAGAATCACTTTAATTGTAAAATGTTTTAGGTTATATCCAATTAATTCTCTTCAATATACTCTGCACAGAATATTTATCCTGTAGTTTTATATATTTTGCTAAACCTTTTGAAAAATGCAGTAAGTACATTATAGATACTCATATAATTAGTACATGCCAAATACTGAATTCTGTAGTGAAAACAGAAGTGAATTCTGTCTTAAAATTGATGATATACATAGTATATTTGATATATCTGATACAATCAGTGAAGAAAAGTAGCAAGAATATCATTGGTTTAAACAAATTATGGTGAATAATTGACTAATGACAAAATAATTTCTTCATAAAACAGAAATATAGTATATATTTATACAGTTCATTAAACTGAAAATTTGTTAACCATGCATTCTTAAAATAAAGAATATCTGTATATAAGGCAGAGTTATATATATATTTATACATATATATATATTATTTTATAATATATATATTTATAACATACATTTTTATTTTTTATTTTTGTAATAAAAATTTTTAGAATGTTCTTTCATATTTCATTCAAACTATTCTTTGAATTTGAATATATTACATTTATTTATGTATATTACTCTCTTTTATGCTACAGTATTTTTGATATGTCAAAATATAAGGAGGATTAATATATGCAAATATTTTGATAAATCTAATAAAAAATATATCAATCTGAATTATTGCTAAGAAAACGTTTTTTTTAATATTTTGAAACAAAACAAAATTTTTATTATTAATATTAAACACATTTTGAAATTTCATGTGAGAAAGTTGAAATGATTCAGCAAAAAACGTTCATAAATTTATGAAACTTAATTTTTGAAATGTGGTAATAATAAATCACATTTTACAAAGAGTGTTGCCATTTTTGTTTTATCTTGTAACTGTAGACATTAAACTTCTAAAACTGTACAGATAAAATAAAGGCAGCTCTTTTAGTAAAATGTTGTCATTAATTTTTTACCACATTTCAAACAATTTCAAAAATTAATACTAAAGAATAGAAATTAACATTTTATTAAATTTCTTGTGTAGTGAAAGATGAAATTGTTTTGAAATGTGGTAAAAAATTAATGACAACATTTTACTAAAAGAGCTGCCTTTATTTTATCTGTACTATTTTAAAAATTTAACGTCTACAGTTACACAGATAAAACAAAATGGCAATACTTTTTGTAAAATGTGATTATTATTATTACATTTCAAAATTAAGTTTCATAAATTTATGAAACTTTTTTGGTGAATTATTTCAACTTTTTCACATGAAATTTCTAAATGTGTTTAATATTAATAATAAATATTCAGTTTTGTTTCAAAATATTAAAAAAATGTTTTCTTAGCAATAATTCACACCTTAAATTATAGCAATAAATTTTCACTGCCTATTAAATACAAAAATGTGTAGTTTTTACAAATTTTGTACAGATGACACAAAATGTGTTTATATGAAAATATATATAAACACTTGGATTATCTATATCAGTGATTCCCAATTAGCTAAAAGCTGTAGACTTTGCTTTTTTAAGATAAACCATAGACTTCCAAATTGATGCCATGGACCACAGACCACCAAATAGGAAACACTGATCTATACAATTATCATTCTTTTTAACAAAAGAAATAATATTAATTATTTCTTTTGTTAAAAAGAACTGTGAGTATTTGAACTGTGTAATTATTTCTTTTGTTAAAAAGAACTGTGTGTTAAAAAGAACTGTGAGTTAATTTGAACTGTGTTTAAACATCGCATTTTATGTATGTAGATAATGAATAATGAAAGCTAATGCATTATCTACATATATAAAATGCAATGTTTGTCTATTTGTCTGTTCTGCAAAGACTCCCACATCGTTTGGCCCTTCAGGAAGGATCAACATACATTCCACAGCCCTGTAGGTAACATAGGCTACCCAGAGGGTGGGCATTTTGAGATAGCAATAAAAATGCCCACCCTCACTGGATTAAAATCCTTCAGAGTGATATTTGAATTCACAATGTCACTGTTGATGTCCTACTGATGTCATAGTGATATCAATAAGACATCAAAAGTGACATAATAATGTATGATGTCATAAAATGCTTCCATTGTATGACATCATACTGCAATCATCAATCCAATAGATGGTGGCACCATAGCATAATCATTAAATAATTAATTTGGCAGTATAATGCTAAAATAGTTCACAAGAGGCAGAATTTGGTTGGATTAGAAATAATTGGATAAAAATTCTCTAGTTCGATTCAATTATGATTTGACATAATATTGAAAAATGATTTCATGATTTTATAATTTAATAAATTTCCTTCATTGGTGTCCCTATCTTGTTGTGGTGTGTGTCTCAATGATCTATAGAGTTATGCTGGTAGTAGCTTGTTACTGGTAGAGCCTCCCAAACTAGAAAGTCTGTAGCTAGAACCAGTCTAAATGGGATACCCTGGGGGTTGATGCAATGGCCCAGCTCCCCATTCATTTTAAAACTTCTGCTCAATGCTAAAAGACCTAATGAAAAATAGCCAGACAGTCAAATGGGAGAAAATTAGGCAAGGAAAAAACTCTGATTTTTGATTGCTGGAATATTCAGGGCTTAAACCCAAAACAAAATGAGATATTGATAGAATCTAGGAGGCATAAAGTGGATGTGCTGATTTTAACAGAAACAAAGAAAAAAGGAAAAGGAGAAGAGGAAATTGATGATTTTATTCATCTTTGATCAAATGTAAATAGGCATATCAGAGCTAAAGCAGGGGTATCAATGCTCATCCATAGGGATTTAAAAAAGACTATTATAAGTTGGAGTTTTATAAGTGAACAAGTTATAACTTTAGAAATTAATATAAATGATTCAGAAACCATTATTATTGGAGCATATGTACCAACAAATGAATCTGATGAAATCACCAAGGGTAAATTCTGGAAAAAGTTTGTAAAGTTTTGGAAACAATCCCAAGTAATAAAGAAATTTTCATAATTGGAGATTTAAACTCAAGAGTTGGACAAGCAAAAGTAATGACATTGTAGGAAGACATAGTGAAGATATTGTATATTGATAATGGAGAAAAGCAAATTGAACTTTGTGCAGAATTCAATATGAAGATTTGTAATACTTTCTTCCAACATAAAGACATACATAAGTTTATGTAGACACAAGAAAAAAAGGGATTGAGATCTATCATTGATTATGTGATTACAAAACAACAAAGTATGATTAAAATATATGCTGTTAGTTTTTAGAGGAGCTAAATGTTCAGAACACTTTCTGGTTAAGGCTACACTGTCTTTCCCATGGGTTCATGAAAAAAGGAGAAGCAAAACAGAGAATGATATCTCATATAGTTGGAAAGTAAATAGGGAAATATTTAACATGGACTTATTAAAAGATTAAACAATTGCAAATTTATATCAAAGAAGATTAAACCTGGAATTAGATGGAAATTGTGAAGGTAACTCAAAAGATATTTATGAAATTCTAAGTCTACAATTAAGAAAACTGCTAGAGAGGTTATAGGAAAAATAGAACAGATAAAACAAAATAAATGGATAACTTTTGAAATAAAGGAAAAAAAGGAAATGTATTTTAAGTGGCTTAACTCAAAAAGTGAAATTCATTGAAGAATCTATAAGGAAAAGAACAAAAAAGTGAAAGCTGCAGTTGTTAAAATCAAAAATGAATTTTGAGATTTAACATGTGCTGAAGTAAACAATAAGTTGGGATTTTCAAGATCAGTGGAAGCTTGGAATATTTTTGAAGAGTCTAAGAAAGCTGTATAAACAGAATGCTAAATTAGATATGATTAAACTGAGAGAATGGGCTGTTTATTTTGAAAATCTGTTAAATGAAGAAAGAAAATAATTTAGGGTAACAGAAGAAGAAATCTTTAAAAGTACTACTAGTAAGGAAAATTGGAAATTAGTGATGAAGAAGTAGAACTGGCATTAAAAAAAAGATGAAAAAAGGAAAAGCACTTGGACCAGGGAGAATCATTTTTGAACTTCTAAAACATATTGGAAGGAAGATGATTTCTCTATTAACAGAGTTATTTAACAAAATATGTGAGGGGGATAAAATACCGACAGAGATGATTCTCAGTTATATCATATCAATATTCAAGAAATGACAGGAAAAATTGCTCCAGTTATAGAGGTATATGTATTATGAGTTCAATTACTAAATTACTCGGAACAATTTAAAAATCTAAATTAGAACAAGAGATATATCTCTCCGAGGAGCAGTGCGATTTTACAGCTGGATGTTCTTGTATAGATCACCTATTTACTGTAAAACATATCCTGGAAAAATGTCAAGCTACAAATCAGAACATAGCAATGCTTTTTATAGATCTGGAAAAAGCTTATGACTGTATTCCAAGAAAATTGTTATGGTTAGCAATGGAAAATATATTAATTAGTTTGTTGACTAACTTACATTATCAGAAGAATTTATAGGAGTAATACATGCTGTATCAAAAAGGTTCAAGGATTTCAAAAGAATTTAAAACCACTAAAGGCTTACTACTGCAGGGATGCTGTAGTAAGCCTTAAATTGTATTTGGATGTTGTTCTAAGATCATGATCACAGAAATGTAGTGTAATGGGTATCCCAATCTATCAAAACACACATATCTTTATAATCTTGTGATCTTTTTGATCATGTTTGCAGATGATCAAGTGATAATTTCACAAGATGAAGATGCAAACTATATGGGTCAGAAATTACTTGAAGAGTAAAATAAATAACGATTTTCAGTGAATTTTAAGAAAACAGAATACATGAATCAAACAAGTGATATTTTGAGATTAATAAAGTCCAACCGTTAAAATATTTGGGATCAATTATCCAGGCTGATGGCTCTTCTATGATGGAAGTTAAGAGAAGAATTGGAGAGGAAGAAAGGTTATTGGAATGCTCAATTCAGTTATGTAATAAGAATATCATTTCTAAAACTAAGATTTAATTTATAATTTTAATTTTAGAGATTATTGTATTGTATAGATCAGAGACCTAGACTATAAATGAAAGATCAAAAAACTTCTGGTGGTTGAGATGAATTTTTGGCAGAGATCAGCACAGAAATCAAGATTAGAAATGAAGTGATAGAGACATGATGAATGTTAAAAAGTCTATTATTGACAAAGTATAAGAAAGACAACTAGAATGGTTTGGACATGTTAAAAGAATGAATGAGGAAAGATTGCCAAGGAAAACATTGGAATGGATTCCACAGAAAATGAAAAAAGGGGGGCAACCAAGGAGTACATGGTTGCA
>WUQG02452341.1:0-12851 GCA_011317285.2 Androctonus mauritanicus | reverse complement strand
CCATTTTGAAATCTTCACTGTAGTACACTTAAAAAACATTAAGCATACCCCAAGAACAATTTATGAATACTGTACGTCCTGTACAGTTATAATCAGGAACAGTGGCAACAATTGAGGTCCGTTACACACTGATGAAACAATGAACAACAAGCAGAACACTGCTCTTTTCCTGTCACAACTTGTATTTTGCACACGACACGTAGGAGGATCGTAACAGATGCCTGCTTCCAATGCTTTGGCAATGTTGTCAATGCAACGCCTTGCCTTCCTCATTTAATTACGATAAAAGAAAACTAGGCCGGATAGTATGGAGGCCGGATACTCGGGAGTGTACTGTATTGAAGGAGATTGGAATAATACAACAATATTAAAGGATATTATTAAAGAAGACATCTGATAAAATAAGAACTTTATACAAGAAGAATGGCATAGTTATCAAGAAAATACATTTAAAAAAATGATATCAATTTAAAAGACTCTTGTAACCTTCCTACAACTTGGAAATACCTAATTTGCCATATCAAAGAAACATATCATTAAATATTTATTAAATTTTTTATGTAAATATGAGCATTAGATAGAATGTGTTATTATTTTCTGTAACTTTTTAATATAATTTTTATTTATTACTATATTTTTATTTGTGGAAAAACTTATTATGAAGCAACTGACAGGCAAGTTGGGACCCAAACCCAGCTTGCCTGTCAATTTGATATTCGATCTGAAAGCCAGCAACAACGTTGACAAGTTTTAAAACTGGTTTCTTTTTAAGTCTAGCCAAGTGGCCTCAAATTCAAATTGCATGCAGATTGAAGGATTGAATATTTTTAAACAAAATTATAATGAAAAAACTATTTTACTGATAGTACAGTGCACATTCAGTACAGTATGCTTTAAAGCTTTTACACTATTATTTTATTAACATTAAACTGTGATAATTTTCCAGTTGTAAAATGTATTTATTTTTATTTTTTTTTACACCCCTTTCCAGTCAGAGAATACTGGACTGCATCCACACCCGTGAATAGGGCTGCAACATGTATTTAAACATATAGCTAAAATATCTTCGCAAGCCATACAAAATTGTTTTAAGGGCTGGATGTGGCCTGCAAGCTGCCAGTTCGAGACCACTAGTCCAACTCACAGATATATACTCTTGTTAGCCAATCTATGACTAGACATTCCATTAAAATCTTCAAGAATGACAGGTAAAAAGTTAGGTGAATAGTACTTTTACCCACACTGTAGATCATGATTAATAGAATATGAGACAGTTCATAATTAACAAAAACATATACAAAAATGATAATAAAGACTAAGATGGCAATACAAGATGAGAACAATTCAATGATAATATGATGATGGATGGCATTTTAGATGAGGATAGGAGAATTCCAATGAATACTGGTGGTAACTAATCTTAATTCATCATTTAAATTAGGAGATTACATGTATCCAAATAAGCCCAGAACTAGCACATACTCCCCTAGTGATTAATTTTTGTATTAACTGCCAAATTAATAATTATTAATTAATTTATACTATGGTACCACCATCTATTGGATTAATAATTAATTACTTTAAATTTAGCCACCTTAGCCTAAATTTAAAATAATTAATTATTAATCCAATAGATGGTAGCACTGTAGTATAAATTAATTAATAATAATTAATTTGGCAGTTAATACAAAAACTAATCACTAGAGGAGTTTGTGCTAGTTCTGAGCTTATTTGAATACATGTAATTCTCTAAATAAATGATAAAATTAGTTATTTGACTTGAGCCAAGTCTGTCTGCCCAAATAGTGCTAAGAGGGCCCATGGCTAGGTTTAGCCCATTCAGGAGTGCTGCTATCAGCATGAGTCTGATAATTCCTAAATTAAATACATCCCAAAATCAGAAATTTGCCAATGTCTTGATATTCTAACTGGTAAGGTGTTGGGATAGTAACCTGAAGCTCCTGATTCGATTCCAGGCTAAGGCAAATTTTTAATTTCAGGAAATTAGTAAAAAATTCTAGTTTAATTATTAAATAACAGAAGCGGCATTTTAGCCTAAATTTAAAATAATTCATTATTAATCCAATAGATGGTAGCACCATCATATAAATTAATTAATAATTATAGTTAATATAATTTAATAGACTGTGACACACTTTTTTGAATTAACAGAATTCAAAAAATTCATTATTTCCAAAATTAAGTAATAAATACTTCACAGTCCAGAATAATTATAATTAATAATTATTAATTTGGCAATTAATATAAAAATTAATCACTAGGAAAGTTTGTGCTAGCTCTATTCTTATTTGGATACTGGTGGTAATAATGATGAATTTTGTTTCAACTGATGAACAGATGGCTTATATGCACATGAGTCATAACTGATTTCAGATGATTTACACTATTTAATGATAAAAAGAATGAATTTACATAAATTTTATAAAGAACCTAGATGGTATGTTGTTTCTACCTCCATCTTGTTTCCCTCAATCAGCAACTGATTCAAAATCAATATGATATACAACTCCAAGTAATGAAGATGAATGATGAAAACAATATAAGTTGATATTACTAATAAAATATTATTTGTTAAACCATTAGTTACTCTGTTATTTATTTCTTTTCATGATGTTGGCAACATCATACTGTACAAGTTTAACCACTGCTATAATTCTAATATGCATTTAAAAAATTGTTCTACTATTTCAATTTTTTTGTAGTAGTGTTCTGTTTTATAATTATTGCATGTCGATGGGTTTTAATGGCTGAAAATACTTTGTTATTGATTAAAATTGGATTTTGGGTACATTTTATGCAATTTTATTATTTGTATTATTAATGTATGATAAATATACAGTTTAGCAAAGAAGTTTTTAATTGTTACAATAGACAATCAGAATCAATTAATTTAATGCTAACTGGAAAGTGATAAAATTGCTTAACAAAATTTGCCTATAATCTATTTAGTCTAAGATCAACATAGGGTTTATTTAGCTTCTATTTACTAATATTCTGTCATGTTTGTAGTGAATGTTATCGTTGGCTGACTACAACAAAGAATCAAAATGACTGAAACAGCAGTACTTTATGCAGAAACAGTAACTGTTTTATAAAAGACCACCTGGCAGAGAGAAAAATCTTTCAAAAATGAACTGAATCAAGCAGCCCTGTGAAAAGTTGCTCATCTTACCCATTTTCATTCCTTTACTTTTCTTCTAACTTTTCATTTTATTACTTCTTTTCTAGCCTTCTTCCCTTTTTCTATTAGCAAAATCTTTGAATAAACTTTGTTCCTCATTCTATAAATGTCATCATGCAATGATTATAATGATATAAAAATATAACAAAATGTTACGTTATATATCGTAATTCAATCTAACTAGAGGATTAAATTATCCAAATATTACTAACTAGCCAAGTTATACCCCTAGCAATTTACTTTTTGTATTAACTGCTAAATTAATGATTATTTTTATTAATTACACTACGGTGCCACAGCTATTAGATTAATAATTAATTATTTTAAATTTTAGACTAAGGTGGTGCCATCTGTTATTTAATAATTAAACTATATTTTTTACTAATTTCCCAAAATGAAAAATTTGTCTTGGCCTGGAGTCAAACCAGGAACTTTGGGTTACCGTCCTGGAATATATACATTCCAAAATTGGAAATCTGCCGATATCTTGGAAGTCTAACTGGTTAAGGCATCAGGATGGTAACCTAAAGTTCCTGGTTTGACTCCAATCCAAGGTTAATTTTTAATTTCGGGAAATTTGTAAAAATCATAGTTTAATTATTAAATAACAGATGGCACCACCTTAGTCTAAAATTTAAAAATAATTATTAATCCAATAGATGATAGCACTGAAACATAATTAATAAAAATTATTGTTAATTTGGCAATTAATTCAAAAAAAAATTACTAAGGGTATAATTTGACTAGTTAATAATATTTGTTATGTTATAATTGTTGTATATAGGAAGTCCTCAATTTACCTAAGTGAATCATTTTGTGAACCCTAATTAAATCAAATCTGTGCATGTCAGAGCATACATTAAACAGTACTATTGGGTCATAAAAATTTAACATTAAAAATATTTGTATTAAAGAATAAGCATGTAAGTCATTTATCAGCTTGGATTCATCCCAAAGTCCCACATATGTAGTTTTTTCAGGTAGTGCCAGAATCAGACCCAGCTCATTAACTAAAATTAGTCGTACTTAAGTACAGATCTATGTAAATCAGAGAATGCCTGTATTTATATTTTTGAGAATGCAACTTCCTTATTTACATTTAATTCTATGAGAAATTATTTTTGAATTGTTTATTTTTGAATTTTTGAATTGTTTTTTAATTATGCAAGGTCTTCAGGAACACATCCCTCACATAAAATGAATGCACTGTAATTCACTATGAATATTCATAAAAAATAAATTATCATATGTTATTGAATTTATAAAATATAAAATAAAGAAAACAAAACATAAAAATATATAAATTCAATGAAAAAATGTTAATTTATTACATTCATTAAAAAGCTGACATTGTGGTTCAGGAGATACATGCTTGTTGGTGTGTGGATATTCAGATTTAAATTTTTTTAAAAATTATATTTTATATTCAATTTTGATATAATATAACCCTAACTAGCCAAATTCCCACTAGTGATTTATTTTTGAACTGCCAAATAAATCATTAGAGAGAATTTGTCTAATTCATAAGTTCTTAAAAACTTTATATCAAATTTAATTTTTGGGCCCTTATATCTTATATCTATAAGATATAAGATATAAGGGCCCAAAAATGAAGTGCCCCTTATATCTTATAATAAGGCCCTTATATCTATAAGATATAAGGGCCTTATTATAAAGCCCTTATATCTATAAGGTCTCTGGCTGGCACTTCAAGTACTTATGTATAAGTATGGCATGAGCACAATTTATTTCTTCTTTCACACCAGCATGATGTATCATTATTCAAAACTGAACCTTATACTCATTAAATATTTTTCATAAAAGTGAGATTGTGCTCTTAAGTCAAAATGCGATACAAATTAAATTGCTTATATCAATAAAGTTCATAAATTGAGACTTGTTTAATTAGGATATAAGTATATTATATACATCATTTTTGAATTATTAATTTACTAATTAATTTTTCAACTTTAATTAAAAAAGTCCAAAGGACTTTTTAAATCAAAGTTAGGGCTTTTGTGGTGCTAATAAGTGAGTTTATTTTCCTATATGATGTACTTTGTTTATCTTGTTTTGTCTGCAAGTTTTTCTTTTAATGTTTTCATATATGATCAAATCAAAATCTTATAGGAACTGCTTAATTTTAATAATATTTTCATTAAAATAATTTGTTATATTTAGTTAGAATATACTTTTTATTTATTCACATACGAATTAAATATTTATATTTATTTGCATACTTTATAAGAATTAAATATATTGAATTCTTATAAAGTATGCAATTTTTACAGGCTATTGTAAGTTATTTACCTCTCATTATGGAATTTTTTCCTGAGAATTACTTCTGCTTTTCTATTTTCTATTTCAAAACCTTCAAAATTTGGAATTGTTCGACTACTAATATCTTTTCTTTTAAACTGTTCTTTAATCTCTTCATTTAAAAATTCTGCTATTTTTTTATCTCCTATAAATATAAAAATTATATATTGTGCATTATTTAATGATTAATTATTGAAAGAACATCTCTGAAATTGAAAATAGTCTAAGCATAAGAATCTAATGATATTTTTTGTGATTTAGTTTCAGTTATAAGAAAACCAATTACAAAAAACAAATTTACTAAATGCAGAACATAAAATTATATAGCCACCATGGCAAATTGAACTCTTTAGGGCCTTCAATATGGCTCCTTATTATGAATAATTAAAACCTAGTGTGAAGCAGTACCTATTTTTAATTTGAAAATTTAATTTAAAAAATAATGCATTTTTATTAATTCTTTTATTATAAAAAATAACATGCATTTATACAGGATAAATGTATGGGAAATATATAATAAACAACTTTTGAAATTTTGAAATCATTAAAATCATTGAATATTTGATGTTCTCAAATGTGGTTTCTAGTAATATGAACTTTGGCCACTATTATATAAATTGGTGTCAAATAAAATCTTTCATCACTAAAAACCATGATACAGCATAAGACAAATAAAAATACAGACATACTAGCAAACTCATGCACTGTTTGGCCAAATCTATAGATTTAGTTGTAATTATGAATTAATTTTATTATAATTTTTCAACTTTCCAGCTAATAATATAAAATTAATTCATACTTATATCTAAACTTATACAAAATATAACAGACTGTGATTCTTGTTCCTCAAATGCTTCATTTCTCATAACTGATTGTGACACAATCTATCATCAGTCAATCTAATTTCTCTTTCAAGAAGACTCTCATTCCCTTGTTTTATTTTGCCATTCTCTTGCAGAATATTCATGATATCATGTATTACATCATCAACTGCACTTATTATGAATGCATATGCTTCACTACAGGTGATTTTTTCCTATGTATGTAATAATTGTAAATAGTATAAATTATATAGATAACAATAAATATGCTGGATACAGCATGATCAAATTTAGGCCATTATGACAGATTGGCTTAAAAATAAAATGGTATATTTGTAAGCACAAAAATTCCTAACACAGATATCTGTAAACATATGTAAACCTGTATAATTTGAATTTAAAAAGATAAAAATAATCAAATCCTTACAAGTTTTTAATCAAGTTAAGCATATTTATTCATTTAATTCAAACCAGGGCTAGGGAACTAGAGCTAGAGCTAGAGTCAGAGCCCAGAGCCATGGAGCCAGAAAGTTTTGGAGGAGCGAAGTTGGAGCCGGAGCATTAAAATTTCTGCTGGCTCCAGCTCCTAACCATATGCCATATATACTTGAATATAAGCTGACCCCCAACTTTAGGATTTGAAAATTGGTAAAAATGCATAATCTGTTTATAAGCCTACCCTGACTTTAGCACTTAAAATTCAATAAAGATTTTCAAATCGATAAATTATGTGATCTTTGATTTTTAGTTACCAATATATTAATGCCATTTGCCAAAATGAATTTTTTATTGAAACTTTAAATAAATAAATAAATATATATATATATATATAAATAAATTAGTATAATACAAACATCAATATAACAATTTAAAGATGGTGAGATCATCATCTATAAATCTTCAAGGTTCCACTTTTTTTATTATTATTATTTAATACAAATAATTCAAAATGTAGCATATACAGTAATTGCATTGCCTCCAATCCAAGTTAGTGTGGAATGATTGTTTTTGGCCCTTCGTATTATTTGTTCAGACCTGCGAATTTCAATGAAAGAGGATTTGGTAGAGGTAATATTATTCCTGAGAACAAATTCATTTTAAATATAATTTTTAAAACTTTTTTCATTATTTGTGATCTGCATTTAATTTTCAATTAGCTTTATATTCAGAGTAATCTTTATTTAAGTTTGAATTTTTAGTTAATGCTGCATTAAATAATAACTAAAAAGTAAGAGTTTTTGTTTAATTTTTCAGTTAATGCTTTGTATTAAGTAATAAAAAAGTTAAAATTTTTTTTTAGTATTAATTTCTTTAGTTAATGCTTTGTATTAAATAATAATAATAATAAAAACTGGGACCTTGAAGGTTTGTAGATGATGATCTCACTACAGCAAGGTTGTGCCCAACTCAAATCTTTAAATTGCATATACTGTACTTAAAGTTTTGAATTCCATGGCTGTGAAACTGCATTTGGACTGATGTTTCTTGGTAGCGGTCATATCAAAAAACTTTTATAACGATGGACTGGAGCCCGAGCCGGAGCTAAAGTCTCAGTTTTAAAACAATGACTCCAAAGCTGGAACTTGTCTACAGCTGAAATATACTGTGGCTCTGGAGCCAGTGCCAGAGCCTAACTTATTTCAGGCCAGCTCCCCAGCCCTATTTGTAACTATATATGACTAACATGTTTAATATAAATTTTTGAATGCCAAATATCATTAAAAGAATAAGTGATATAGTAACTGAAATTTATTTTTGGAATATAATTTTGTAAACAGATTGTTTTAATATATAATTTATTGAAAGTATTTATAAGACTAGAAAAACATTTTTTTAGAGCCGAATTTAAATGTTTTGGAACAATATATAAATATTGATTTTTTTTATTTAGGTGAAAAAGTGCTATGTTTCCATGGGCCTCTGTTATATGAAGCAAAGGTAAGTAATGAAGAGATTATTTTGCAAATCGTATAAATACTATATTAATATGTTAAAAAAAATAACAAACTAGTTATCTCAACTTGCTTACTATCAAAGTCAATCTATAAACAGCACTCTTAGCAAGTATAAACATTTTAATTTGCAAAACGTTTTATTGTATCTTAAGCTGTTAAGTTCTTCATCATATAGTGTACTGACGAGGGACCCTTAGTAAGTCCGAAAACGTTTTGCAAATTAAAATGTTTATACTTGCTAAGAGTGCTGTTTATAGATTGACTTTAAAAAAATATATTTAATATCTTTGCATATCTTGTTTAAATTGTAAATAACATTTAAATTATTTTACATAAAATTGAAAATTATATTTCTAGACTATTATTATAATAATAATAATAATAATAATAATTGTAATTGAATTTTAGTGTATTAAAGCGCAGATGAAAGACAAGCAAGTAAAATACTTCATCCATTATAGTGGATGGAATAAAAAGTAAATACATAGCATATTTACATAAAATAAATTTTAAACCATTAGTTGATTTTAACTTCTTTTTGTTTCCGACAGTTGGGATGAATGGGTTCCAGAAAGTCGAGTGTTAAAATATAATGAAATTAATTTGCAGAAACAAAAGGAATTAGAGAAAGCACATTTGTGAGTATTTCTTTATATTAGACCAAGTTAATAAATGAACTATTACATTTTATTCAAAAATATATTCACTAATAAATTAATTTACATAATTTTACAATATGTTGTTATAGCCAGAGTGCTTGCTACTTACACTTCCATACCAAATTATCTTGATTTTCACGTATCTGTTATAGATGATGATAATATAGGACAGCTCTCAAATATCATGTTCATTATTGTTTATTAGATGGGTAACATTAAATGTAAATGATATAATTTAATATATATTAGTAGAAAATAAATTAACAAGCTTTTTAAGCCTAAACTTCAAAGGATGATAACCGAATAAATCCTAATTGATGAAATAACTGTTAATTATAATGCAATTTTAAAAATTTCAAATCATTTAGACTAATGTTAACATCATTTCTGAATTACGAAATAAACTAATAATTAAACCAAGATTGGTGCAAGTATGAATTAATAACTGAACTAAAATTTTTAAATTAATTTATCTGAAAAAAAACTTTCTTCAGCCTAGGATCGAATCAGGGACCTTCAATACACTGTCCTGATGTCATAACCACTAGATCACTGAAGCTATCTAACATCGATTCTTCAGACATTGGAATTATGCTGATAGAAAATGATGTCATTCATTAAATTATTCATCAGATTTGTAGATGATGATTTTATTATATGGATAGGTAGAGACTTATCACATAATCTTACAGATCTGTTAGACTACAGTCTAGATTTGCTCTTAAACTCTTTAACCAGTGCTCCAAGACATAGGTACACTTCTTAGGTATTTATTCACTATAGCTAACTGTGCTTTTAACTTGTAGGTATAAGAAAAAATAGTTTATTATTCCAGCATAGCCTTCTGATTCATCTATTTACAAGAAAGCAACAATCAAGTTAAGTTAGATTAGTGTAGTTAATCTGCCATATCGCTGAAAGCAGCTGCCACTTGTAGAATCCATCACAGACTGGTTAACAGCCATGATGGGATCAACTGAAAGGTTGACCCCATCATGGTTATTGGCCAGTAAACTGAAAGGTTGAAGGATAGGGTTCAATGAGTCAGGCTAATATTCTTCCTGAAAAATTAGAGGTATAGGACCTGGATTTGAATCTGGTCCTCCATGATGGTAAGCCACAGTTTTATTATGCAGCCATTAGGCAAGGAGATTAACAATTTTGGCAGGGAGACTAATTAGATATTAGATTGAGCTAAGAAAGATCTAAATCTATTCAATATTCTATTGTCTATTATTATTAAAATTATTACCATTATGGCTCATTTTCGACTTATTATAAGATTAACAAAACATAACCTCATCGTAAATCAAGGACTACCTGTATGTTGATAAAGAAAATTAAGAGATTTGATTTAGTTATATGCTTGATCTGTAATTTTGTGAAATCCAGAGTATAAATTTGAATTGGAATAAATAATAAAAACAATTCTATTAAATTTTATTTGTTAAAAAATTCTTTAGTTGTCATGCAATCAAACTGAGTATTATTTATTTTATTATTTTTATACTGTTCAGAAAAACTAAAAAAACAAAAGTTGTAAAACCAAAAAAAGAACCAGAAAAAGAAAGATCTTCAACTCCTTCTCAGGAAAAACCATCCAAACCTAAAGGTAATTAAATTTTTTATCTATTAAGAAAATCAAATTTTATTTGAACTCAAATTGATAAGTAGCTGTCAGATATTAATCAAACAAAATAAATTGTAAATTCACTGTTTTGGTAACATTAAAACTTATTATTCATTTAGTTCTATTGTGAATTGTTTTAATAAAATTATTAATTTAACAACAAATTACTAATAAGTAAATTTAATAAATTTTAATAATATTTACAATATTTAATAAAGAAAATATAAACTATAAAATAAATTGTTCTATTAGTACAACAGAGTAGTAGGTCAGGAAGTAGTTCTGCTTCGACAAGTCAGCAGGGTGAACAGGGCTCTGCAGAAAATCTGAGAAAAAAGAGACGTCTTGATCCGCATGTTGAAACTGTAATTGTTTACAAAATTTGATTTAACTGTTTTCAAAGTTTTTATTTTATGTTTTACTTAATTTTATTATTTCTGAGGAGGAAGCATTTTTAACCAGAGTTGAAATTAAAGTACGGATGCCAGATGAATTAAAGCCATGGTTGGTTGATGATTGGGATTTAATCACTCGTCAGAAGAAGGTTGGTTAAAAATTTATAATAATAAATTTTTTATTTATTTATTTTTAATTTGTTTGTTTGTGTATAAATTTTAGTTAGTTCAACTTCCTGCCCGAATTACTGTTGAAGAAATATTAAATGAATATATGAAACATAAAACATCTGGAAGAGGAATTTCCCCCAATAAGTAAAGTCATTTTGTTTTGTTATTTTCTAAAGTAACATTATTCAAACTATAAGTAGGGGAGAGCAGGATAAAATTGCCACTCTAAGCTAAATTTATTTGTAATTTTTTTTCCTTAGCTACTACATATTTGATATTTTGATAGAATATAGTATATTTAATGTAGTGTCAATAAAAAATATTATTTTTTACATGATTTGCTATATTTTCATTAAGTTTTATTTTATTTTTACTTCTACAAAATGGCCATTTTATCCGACTGGGTTGGGCAAAGTGGCCACTGAGTAAACTTTTAACTTCTTAAATGGGAGAAAAGTTCCAGTTTAACGAAGAATAAACAGCCAGGTCATTTTACGCTGAAGGTAGACCTAAATATGATCAAAATGAAATAACCAGGATACAAAGCATTATATTTTCAATAATTTATTTAAAAAATTTTAAGCATCTGAGCTAGATTGCAAAAGAAAATCTTTTGCAATCTAGCTCAGATAATCTCTTGAAACCAATGTCATCCTTCTGCAATAGTTTAGCATTCACCATCAGGTTCCTGAAAAATATAGAGTAGTAATATTCAATGGCCACTTTACCTGCTCTGACCACTTTACTCTGCTCTCCCCTATTATTTTTTTCTTATTTATAGAAAAAAATATTGTCAGGAATTTTGTCAATTATTTTTTATAGAATTATGGTTGAAAAAAGTCTGATAACAGTCCAGAGATTAAAATAGATTGAGGAAGAAGCAGTCTATAATATTTAACTGAAAAAATACTTTTTATTTTAGGGAAAGTGCTCTATTAGAAGTAACGAATGGAATTAAAGAATATTTTAATGTGATGTTAGGAAGTCAGTTACTGTACAAATTTGAACGACCACAATATGCAGAGGTATATTTTTAAATTGTGATTATAGTACTTATTTTATACTTTATTTTTACAAAAAAAAAAATCCATGACTTATATAAATTCAATAAGTTATGTAAGATTCATCTATCTTGAATCTTTATGGAACTTGATTTCTATATTTGTTGAATTAGTGGATGATATTGCCAGAAACTGAAATTATTTGGACTGATCATTCTTGATCACTTTTATACTAAAGTTTGACTCAGTCGAGCAGTAATGGCACTCAAAACTTGTTCAATGTAGATAATTATCTTGATTTTCTGTTCTATAATCAGAAATTTTATAATTTATTTACACACAAAAAATCTCAAATGATGATAAAATTATTAATATTAATTTAAATAAATTATTCTTTGCTTCTAATCTAGAATAACAAGAATTAGATAAAATTATAACTTATAGTTTAATAATTGTAAATCATCTTCCCTAACAATGAATGAAACCAGAATTAAAGCAAAGAAGCGAGATTTGATTAACCTAAATGAGATTGGCATGACCATTAGATACCAATCCTCAATTAAGTCATAAATAGTTTTAGTCCCTAAAGCTAGTCAATGGCCTCTGTTCTGTTTTTAACCGTAGAACTGCCTGCGCAGAACGGCTACTGTTCAGTAATTAACGTTAATTATTAATGAGTTTATAAATTATTAATCCGT